>JASAOD010001829.1:0-31214 GCA_030849845.1 Crithidia brevicula | reverse complement strand
AAAGCGCCACTGTGTATGCACAGCTCTTGAATTCTCATGAGAGCGTCAGCGGTGATGTTGATATGGCTCACCTCAGCAGAGAGATGTAGTGCGACCAGCTCTTTGTACGCCGGGTCTGTCAATGTGACGGTAGTTGTCCGCACACCGCTGCACTCCAACCTCATGGGAAAGTTGAATTTATGTCGCCACCACATAGAAAGGTGAATCACCTTTGCTTGCCTCTCAGAGTTAACCGTCACGTCGTGAGGGTAAACAGCGTGCATCATGCAGTTTCTCTGAAAGACAAGTCTGGAGCCCGACACGGCGGTGGCGTAATTGTGCAGTTCCGCGTACACACGCGCCATAGGGTTAACCGCCGCAAACGCATGTGGACATGTGTGGCCGAAGAAAACACAAACAAGCGCGAGCATGCCGCCCTCCGACGGTAGCGGCGGGGCGGCAGGCATCTCGGTGACCGCGTCCTCATCATCGCCGATGATGCCGCATTGGGACTTATCAATACATGCCTCGACAAACGAAGTGTACCACGATAGGGGTAGACTACGCGGACCTACAGCATACGTAGAGATCCGACCACATGCTGCCATGGTGACTGTTAAGGTCAAAGAAGGTTCGTCTGAAGTAACAATGGAAGCAGAATCTAGAAAGAAGAGAGAGAAAAAAAAATACAAGGTGACGTGGAGGAGAAGTCTTGCAAGTCGAAACTTGGAGTTTAAGGGAAACGTTTTGCACAAGGTCGAGACATGCGCACACAGAGAAAGTAGATAGCTAGGCCTTTGCATGCAAAATACGCTGTACTGCACAGACAGAGAAGAGGGACCGGTAACAGTCTGCAAAAGAAACTAAAATGTGCCCGGAAAAGAGACGCAAAATAAGGCCACTAAAGCAGCTGGCAAGCTGCCTCTTTCGCTTCTCGGTTGTCCTCCCCTCCCAGCATGTCTCTGCTTGAGGATTATTAAGAGTCCCCCCCCCCCCTTCTCCTTTCGGTGATTGTCGTTTTAGGAGCACTCTATAGCACATATATTTCTTTTTTTCGTATTGGCTTGATTGTCATACAGATAGCTGCTGGTCTACGCGCGTGCTCTCTGCGCTTCAACGGAAGGCGCGACACTGCTCCCTTAATGTCTGTGTTGTCGATGGGCCCTTGTCGGTTTTTTGTTTGCTTTAATTGAGGCCACGAACAAAATTCTTGAATCCTCGCTTGAGAGATGTGCCGACATTTTTGACGGCGCCGCCCATGCTCACGGAATCGCCGCCGGTTTGTATAGGGTACGCGTAGGGGGCAAGAATACAATTTCGCCCGCCGAGAGCGAGGAAGCCTTGCTGGCGAACCATTGTGGCCGCATCGACGACGGCGCAAAGGTTGGAGTCGAACTCAACGACGGCGAGGCGTTCGCTGCGGGTGCGCAGGGTACCATCCTCGTGCGTGGCTTGCTCCAGAGGGTCCTCAGCGGGGGGTGAGCTATCAAAGGATACCTGCTTCATAGACTGAGCAAGCTCGTCGTGCTCTTGCTTCTCTGTTGCTCGAGGGAGGGTGACGGCGAAGCACAGTGCAGTGCTCTCAATGGGCGGAAGCTGTCGACCTGCCAGCAGTGGCATCACCCCCACCTCCCAGGCACGCCTCACAGCCCGGTCAACGTCATTCGTAGTCACGCTATCCGGCACACCCACTACGACCAGCGCGCAGGCCCACTGCGTATAAGGCACAGGGCGGAGGAGAAAGATGTCGCTCATACTGGGGAAGTGGTCGCCCTGGTTGCGGCCTAGCAGAAGTTCGATGCTTCGGAACTTCTTGCGATCTTCGAAAACGTTCTCGAACTTGCGCTGTGTTGCAATGACCGCGTTGTAGCCCTGCAAGCGCATGCCGCACACCCCACGGAGGATGTTGCCGTGCATGGCAGCCGAATTCGTGTAGAGCATCGCGACACAGTCGCCGTTGTGGACGAAAAGCTCCGCCAAGGCGCGGACGATGACCGGTGGGATGCGCCGCGGGTCGCGCGCTTCGTTCCATGTATTTACAAACGGCTTCGGCACCGTCTGCTTCGCGCCGGATACGGGTGCGTAGGCTGCGGCGTAAGCACTTTCTTGCCCAATCTCATCTGACGCATCGAGCGCCGGTACTGGCGGACTCTCGGGAAAGCTCGAGTATGGGATGCGCTGTGTGACAAGCATGGCGATGGAGAGCTGGAGACATGTGAAGAAGCAGCCAAGGTTGGTGCGGTCGAGGGAGTCGGCGCAGTTAACCCGCACGAATTTAGACTGTGTGATGAGGCGGTCCACTTCGCCGGTGCGACGGATCATGCCCACCGTCATCATGGAGTCCTCCGGGGAGGGTGCGCTGCCGAGGAAGCCCATCGAGGCCTCCCAGAAGGTGGAGGTGGCAACTTGAATTCCGTATTCCTTTATAAGGTTGAGCCAGTCCACGTGAACGAGATCGAGGTTGCCGCCGGGGAACTTGCTCTTGATTGTTGGGTCCGAAGCGCGCACGGCGTCGAGGAAGTGGCGGGCGAGGACGTCCTCGCCATTCTGTGGGTTCAGCCGCAGCAAATTGATGCAGCGCACCTGCGGATTGGCCGTCGTGCCACCGCGCGTGTCGAGCAGCATGATATGCTTCAGCTTCTGGAAAACGCTCTCGAAGTACGCCGCGCTACCCCGCAGGACCTCCGCCTTGTCCGCGCTGAATATCATTGCAGGTTCGGAGATGGACATGCTGACCTGCGTGGTCCAGTGCACGGGTATGGTGCCTCGGAGAATGGAGTGGCGGGTGAAGGTGACGGTATCTGCGCCGTAGTACTTCCACAGAATGTACTCGTAGTAGTGGTCGTTGCCGGCGCCATTGGCGGAGTTGAGGCCACGGCCAAGGTAGCGCGGCCCAGGGTTGACGTTGTTCTGTCGACCCAGTAGCACAAGGTGAAGCTCGACGCCATCCTTGAGGGTGCACACCTGCTCCCCCGCAAAGCCGCGGACAAGCTTCGAGCACGCCGCGGTGAGGGAGGCAGCCGCAAAGGTCTCGCGCAGGTGCGCTGACCAGTCACTCCCCATGTCTGGCGCCGCGCACGCATCGGGTTTGGTGAAGGGAAAGGGCAGCATCAAGTTCACGTCATCACTGTAGTAGTAGCCCTTGTAGTATGTGTACTCCTGAAACTCGTTGAGCCGCGTGCGGTCAGTCGGGCTCACCCGCACTGGCACCACGCCTGGCAAGTCAAAGGGCACCCAAGCCGTCCCCTCCACCTTGTGGACTGCGCCGGCAAAGGGCAGACGCACGGCGGTGGAGATGGCGGTGGCGACCAGCATGTACACCTTGTCAATGCGGAGGCAACCGAAGAGAGCGGGGAACTCCTGAAAGGTGGTGAAGGGGCCGCACTGCTGCCGCGCCTCAGCAAGGGTGGCGAACTCGGTGGCGGGGAAGACGACGGAGCGCTTCAGCTGACCGCTGCCCGTGACCTCTACTGGGATCGTGACGGACCCACCCGACCAGTCCTTCGACGGACGATACACATCATCCGACGGCGGCGGCGGGTTGGCGGGCGTCGACGCTGGTGGCGAGGCCGGGGAGTCGAAGAACATTAAATCCTCTAACACCACTTTGGGGGGCGGTGGCGGCTTTGGTACGACCACGAAAAGGTACTGCACACCGTTTTTAACGGCAATGGCGCATCGATTATGCTTCGTGGGCGGCGCAGCAGGAGCAGTGGTGCCACCGTGCTGCGCACTGCGCGGCGACTGCATGGTAAAGAACGCAGAATAGGGGGGGCTGCTGGGTTTGAGGTCGACAGAAGGAAAGGCAAAAGAAATAAAACAGAGCAAAGGAGGCAGAGCCAACACTAAAGAGAAACGATCGCAACGAGGCCTTTTGAATACGTGTGCGTCTATTTTTCCACACGTGTGTCTGCACTAGTACAAGACTTGATCTGCAATGAAGAAAAACGAAGCAAGAGAAAGCAGTGTCGAACGCAGTAGGTCACGAAGGAGGAGTGCAGTGCCGAGAACGAGAGGGGAAAGGGCAAACTGCAACGACAGCAATAATGCTCGTTGGTGTTTTAATATAGAAATGTTTAATGTGGCAACAATTATGACGAACCTTTTTGCTTCAGGTTGCACTACAAGACTCAACGAGTCCAAAATGCCGTTGCAAGCATCACAGGTCAGAGAAAAAAAGCGGAGCGCGCGCACGCCAGTGAGAGGCACGGCAACGAAAAGAAAAAGAGAGAGAGAACAGGAGGAGAGCAGTTGATGCACAACAGAAAACAAAAAAAAAGACGCACCGCACTAAACATCATTCATGCCACTGCAGGAGGCGAGCGCAAAGCACAAAAGAAAAGAGAGAACATACAAAGTCATTGCTGGCCAGCACGTCCTCTCAGACAGTTCCTTTTCGCCACTGGACACAAGCACGGAGAGAAACGAAAGGATGCCGACGAGGAGAGAGAGAGAGAAAGAGAAAGGGGAAGTGCTCACACTCGGGGTGATCTATATTAATTTTTTCCCGCTATCGCGTGACAAGACCGTGCACGACGCGAAGCCCGCGTCACAGCTCGTGTTTGTAATTTCTTTGTTAGTCGCAAGTTGAGACGGTAAAACATAATGATAAAACTGTACTTAAGAAAGACATGTAACAAATATGTGAACACTTTCCTTGTTATAAATATGAGGGCAAGACGACGACGGCTCAGTGCACCGCGTGGTGATCACTGTTTGTTGTGAGTGAGTTGGCGAAAAAAACAAAACAAAAAAAAAGAAAGTCAAATACAAAAATAGTTACCTTTATGTTTTTCTTTTTTCTCTGTGAGGAGAAAGTGACACGTACACAAAACGCCTGCACGTCGCATGCCAATCCAGATCAGAGAAGGAAGTCGGGGTTTACGGAAGGAATATACAAATGTATATAAATGTGTGTTCGTCGTTGCCGCTGCCACTCTCGCGTAACACTTTTTTTTTTTGCTTTCCTCGTTTCCCATTTGGTCCTTTTACGCCTTCCCCGTAAGGGAGTCCATCGCTTCCAGCCAAGGACCGATCTTCGTCTCTGCAATCATCTCGTTGTACACCCGGTGTCCGCGGACAGATTGGAGGACGCCGTAGGTGTCGAGATCCACCAAGTCTGGCTTGCTGCCGCCGTGGAAGGCTTTGGGCTTCTTTGTCTTGGCATCTACCAAGGCCTCTGAGGTGAAATGGTTGACCTCCTGATGCAGGCGAATCTTTGGGTCGTCGTCAGGCTTCATAAGACCGGCCTTGACAAGGCGCGGCTTCGTTACTTTCATCGCCACTAGGTACATCACTGGCGCGCCAACAACTTTCAGAAAGAGCTTGTTGGCGTACGGGATGGTGTCGCACGAGTCGATGTAGGAGTACCCGGCCCAAGCGGCGGGGAGGCTGCGGTTGAACTCCAGCGTGACAAAGCGGACGAGGGAGCTCCGTGCCCATGAGCGCCACTTGATGGTGTCTTCATCCTTCAGCTGACCGGCAAGACCCATCTTGTCGGCGAGGGTGTCCACGATGAGCTGCGAGTCGACCAGGTAGGGACCGGCCCCCTCTTTGGAATCAAAGCGAAGCTGCGGCACCTTCTTGTACAAGCTGTCCTTCAGCTCGCTTTTGAACATGGGTTCCACCTCGACACACTCGTGCGGCACCTTGTGGTAGTCCAGAAAGGCCTTGACCGTGCCACACCATGGGCAGGTGGTGTAGCGGTACAGCTTCGTGAGGGGGTGGCTCTGAGGGTCGCAGAGCTGCTTGAACGCCTCGCTCAGCTTTGCGGAATCCTGAGCAGCATTGAAGCTTTCAGCCGAGACGCTGCGGTTATCCTTCAGGCGGCGCTGGTACATTGCGTAGCCACCGCCCAGCCCAGCGACGCCGGCCACCGCTGTGCCGAGCAGCATCTTGCGACTAAAAGTACCTTTGCCGAACATGATAGAGAAAGCGAGGCTCGCGCGAGAGTTTGTGAGGAAAAAAAACGAAAAAAAAAAAGTAAGAGAGAAGACCGGGACTCTGATTCACTGCAGTGCAGAAACAGCAACAACAACAAAAAAAAAAGTGAAGTAAAAAGAAGAGAGAAATTACGTAGAAGGAGGCAAGGTCATGGAGAAAGGCCCCCACCAGATGGCTATGGATGTGCAACTCCATTTGGGAACGCAGGTACCCGTGGCAGATTCACAAAACAAAAACAAAAATCTACCAGGGGAAAAGTTTTTTGGGGTTTTTTCATTTTATTTTTTATTTTGGTCTAGTTGTGCTCTTTTAATGCTGTTTGTGAGCGCATCTTCGGAGCCTTCATTGCATCAGCAGGTTGCATCAATACAATGAGTGGAAGACGCGCATCATGAATTGCACATACTGGCAATCCGCTTTGTGCGTCGCAGCGTTGAGTACGATGTATTTCAAAAGGTGGAATAAAAGAAAAGAAAAAAAAAAATAGCACGCATGCAGTAATACTCCGGCTATTTTTGTTTATGTAAGAAAGAGAGAGAGCGGCGAAAACGCAACAACAACCACAACCACGCAAACCGCGTTTCAACGTCATGTAATTTTTGCGTACAAAAATTTAGGTAAAACATATGAGCACGGAAACGTAGTACTCCTAAGTGCCGTAGCGTGTGGAAGGCATCCCGTCCACCCACGATTTTTGATGCTGGCTCCAGTGCTCGTCCTCTGTGTGGTTGAGACCGCTGATGTTGACCAGCGGCTCTTTGCGCACCTCTTTTTCTAGCGCCATCTCTGCCAGCGAGTCGTAAGGGCGTTGACGACGCGTGGACAGGTTATGCATCTTCCTGTACTGTCGGCCGTGCTCATCTTGATCGCCGTGCACGATGGCATTGACGCGGTTCGCGTACGTCTTGCGCGACAGCTTCTTGTACCGCTTCTCCGGGCTATCCAAGGCATGAAGTAGCTCGTGCATCCCGCCATGCATCTTTCCGTCGCCGCCGCCAGAACGCGTCAGCTTCTTCTCCTCCGCCGACATCAAGAAGGTGCGCTGCGCCGCATTTTGTTGACGCTGGATCTTTGCCTTGGTCAGGGCATCTTGGCTCAGTGGCCACTGTCCCTGCGTCTGCAAGCCGTTCTCCACATGCTGGGCGATGAAGGCGATGCGCTGGCTGAAGTCCGTTACCGAGGACGGCCATTGCTCGTAGCCTTCCGGCTTCCGCATTGCCATGCGGCGCAGCGTTGCGGCTCTCTTCTGCCGCTTACGCTGGAGCCAGTGGAAGCGTCGCTTGCCTTGACGCACATCCCGCAGCTCGGCAAGCGTGAGCGTTTCCTCAGTGGCGGCGCGGTACTCCTTTGCCTTTTTCATACGCGCCCACTCTCGCAGTCGTGCATCTCGCGGCATCCGCGCCAGACGCACGCGCAGTGCCTCGTCTTCCTCAGAGAGACCAAGGGCGCCGTACTTCACACGGTCACGGATGCTGTAGGGCAGGGCAAGCACCCAATCAGGGAAGTACGCGTCGTCGTCCAGCATGAAGGCGTCCATCCGGGATGTAGGGTACACGCCGTGCTCCTCGACAAGCCGTTTGTGGTGTGCCTCGATGGCTGCGTCGTCATCGTCGGTGGCCCGCAATCGGCGGAAGAGTTGATAGAACTCGCGCGAAGTGGGTGGCTGGGCAAACTTATCCGCCACATGATCGCGGCGGTCCACCTCACGGCGCATCAGGTTGCGCATCAACGTGCTGTACTCTGCCGGGTCGTGTGGAGCCACCGCAACAGAGTCGTCAGACGAGCGCACCGCCTGCATCTCTGCTGCCGTCTGCGGTAGTCGCCTGCCGCTGCGCAGCGCCTCCTCGGTGGTCGCGTCGAGCTTCGCCTTGTCTACGAAGTTGCGCTGACGCTCCTCGTTGAGGAGGCGCCGCTCCTTCTTGTGCGTCTTGAGAATCGCCGTCACGTTGCTTCTGCTGCGGTACACCTCGGGCTCGGTGAAGCTGTCACCTCTCTCACCCCTTGTTAGTGCACCCTTGTTTACATTGACGCCGCCTGTCTGCGTCCGCTTTGAGAACGCCACACGCTGATACGACCGCAGCAACACTTTTGACCTGATGAACGGCATTCCACTGGATTATGTCCCACGTGCGGCCACGCGAAAAAAGCATACACGGTTCCTATTTCTGCCTTTTCCCTAAACAATAGCAGATTTGAAGAGTGAGAGAGAAAGTGGAAGATGAGAAAAGGAAACAGAATAGTGAAGTTGCTAATACACAAGTAGGAGAAGGGCGACCTGTCACGTAACTACTTTTTTTTCTGTTTTGCTATTTGTGTTTCCGCCTGTGAACAACACATAATAGGGTATTCATTCACCCGGCACATGCGACAAGGCTACATGAGGGCCTTTTTGGCAAACCTCAAGTATCAGGTTCATTCGACAGCTTCAGCCGACGCAGCCAGCACCGATCTGAGAGCGAACATAAATGGCAAATTGAATCGTCGAGTTTGCACTAATTTCTGCAGTAAAACCTGAGGGCAGCAATTCACAAAACCACCACACCCAACCAAAAAAAACTGGACTAGACCCTCTGGCGTAAGAGGAAGCTCGCTGCTTTTAAATTTTCCTCTCTTTTTTTTTTTCAGCTTCAGCTGTGTCAACACAAGTGGCGCACTCATTCCAAACAACGGCGTATCGGACTCCTTTTATATAGGAATAATAGACCAGCGAGAATCAGTGTAAATTTGGAGAAAGAGGTTAGCACGTTAAAAAGCACACGCAGACACACACACACACACACACACACGCAGAAAAACACTTTGATAGATGTATTGATATAGATTTTTTTTTCCGGTTAACCTTAGTGTTGTTAAACTACTACGCGCTTCAGAGTGAAACGCACAGGACCTCCTGTTTGTCATCCGATTAGCTGAAGAACAATGCTCTCCAGTCGTCTTACTACGGCACACCAATACGTGGCGAAGGCCGGTATCGCGAATGCGAAAGCGAGAAAAAACAAGAGAGCAAAAAAGAAAAAGAAGGCGAGCCCGCTTTACTTTTGAAGGCGATTCGAGGATCGTCTACGCTATCTTATTCGCCGCCGCCGCGCCACTTCGCTTGTATGATGCACTGCGGTAGCAGTTGTACCCGTTCACCGAAGCCAGGCAGACGTTCACGATGGCGAGGGAGCGGCTACCGGAGTTCTGTGGCTGAATGAGCAGTGCGTAGACAAACCACACGCAGCCGGTGGCACACAGCGCAGCGCTGGAGTTGAAGTCGATCTTCTCCACCGGGGGGTTGCCCGAGAAGATGCCGTAGAGCGGGACAATAGAGAGGGACCACTTAAAGAGCGGGGCCATGTTGTAAATGCTGTTGAAATACGCCACAGCAGCATTTGTCTCGTAGGCCTTCAGCGAGTTAAAGATGCGTCCTGTGCCCACCCAGCTGTGGAACATCTTGGGGAAGGCCTTTGGGATGGCCTGAGCACCAACAGTGGACGACATGGTGGCCCTGTTCGCTTCGGTGTGGCAGAGGAAATGAAAACGGGAGGCGGGAAAGGTTGGAGGAGCAACGAACAGGAGAGATGAGTGCAGCGAGGGAACTTCAAAACAGAGCTACAGAGAAAGGTGGTGAAAGACAGATGCAACTGCATAGGTCATGGTGAACAAAGAGAGTAGACATACATGGAAGGAATAGGAGAGAGAGAGAGAGAGACCGCACAATGTGAGTCCGAATAATCGCGTGTGCGAGAACGGCAGGTCGAGGAGTGAGAAGTAAGAACGATACATTAAGTAAAAGAGGGAGACAACAACGCGCCTCTCAGTAGAACGTTCGCGATGAAGGGTATCGCTACCTTACTGACGCATCATACGCGAATTTCTAGCTGACGCGGAAACAAGGAGAGCTAGAACAAGAGGCGCGGTATTTAACTCGACAACATCGCACAGCGCTTTTAAGCTTCGGTTAACGTTTCTTTGTTTGTTGATGTGGACTGTGTCGCCAGGCGTACCGGCACCCCGTCGCATTCCCTTCATTAGCCGTATCTCAACCAAAATTGTTTTCTTTTTGTTGAAGCACTTTTTTTTTTTTCAAATATGTTGATGTATTTGACCGAAAAAGCAGAACGCAGGCGAAACTCCAGCAACATCCCAAGGGAGATAAACAAAAAGCACAAGAGCCCAGTCATGGCATCGACTGCTCTAATCGCAGCAGCCGCTCTTGGGCGTCGATAAATCTGTCCCAGTCCACTCCACTCACCTCGGGCTGCGCAGGAGCGGCGGTGTCAGAGGAAGTAACAGTGAGTGCCTCCAGCTGCAGCAGAGCCGCGGTGGGCTTCAGCCGTCGGTACAACAGCTCGTAGTGCGGAGAGCTCTGCGGAAGAAGAAGCAGCAGAACGTGTAGCGTCCGCACCAAGGCGGGGCAGGTCGCCGGGCGAAGCAGCGAGGTCCGCGCAAACGCAAACGCAGGCGACTCGAGCTGTTGGACAAAGTGGTCGAGCTGCACGTACGTGGACACAGACAGTTCCCCCTCGCCAAGGTACTGGCAGATGCGCAGGGTCAAATTGTAGTGGCGACACATCAGGCCCAAGGAGAGCAGCGCCACGACGTTATAGCGCCAGCAGTTGGCGAGGGCAGAGAAAAGATCAGCAGCTGATGCATCGGTCAACCCGCGACGCAGAAGGGCACGCACGTCGTCGAGTTCTGGAAACGTGGTCAGGATGGCGTGCAGCGATAGTACCACTTTGCTTACAAGCCGTAGATCCGTCACGCGTGCCAGCTCCTCAGCAAAGTCGACGAGGACGCACACCGGCGCGGCCACGGTATCGGGGCAGCTTCGGAAGAACACGTGGAACCGGCGGACCACGGTGGGAAAGCGGAGAAGCAGACGACCATTTTGTGTGTGGGAGAGCAGCCGCTGAAGGACGAGCCGCACCGCGTGGTGAAAGCGCCCGTTGCGCGTGAGCAGGCAAGCCACCTCAATGGCGCGCTGCGCGACGGGGTCGGCGGCCTCATCGATCAACACGACGACACTCTCCAGTACGCCGTCCAACGCCCTTTCCGTGCACTGAGAGTCCAGGTGGTGCACGACGAGGAGCCACTCCAGCGCACCCCGCTGAGCCTCCTCGCCAGCGCTGCCGGCCATTAACTCCAGCACACTGCGCAAAAGCAGCTCCGCAACGCTTGGCGACACTCCGCCCTCGACGGAAACCAGCGCATCTTGTACCTCCTGGTTCGCCTTCACCGCTGCCGCGTGCGTGGCGCTGTCCTTCGAGCCCAGTTGCGGCACGATGGCCTGCAACGCGCGAGGCAGGTAGCGCTGTAGCACGTCGTCGTGCACGCTCAGGGGAACCAAGTCCCCCATCCACTCCAGAGCGAAGACGCGCGTGCGGGCGGACGATGTGCTGTGGATGCTGCTGGATAGCGCATTCATCACCTCACAGACGTCCGCGCTGCTCTCGCTCGAGAAGTACCGCAGAACGTCCTGCCTGCAGCCACGCAAGACATCAAAGACATTGGCGCTGTCGTTGACCGAGGCAGCAAGAAGGACGCGCAGAAGAGGAGCCATGGAGGCGGAGAAGTGGCATCCGGGAAGCTCCATGACGAAGCGCAGCCAATTGAGCATCCACTGTGGAACCGCAGAGGAGACGTCCGAGAGGAGGATCCCCGAGGACGACGTGTAGTTGCCCAGTGTGTTGCAGACAAAGGCCGTGAAGGAGGGCATGTCGATGGCTGCCGCCCCACTTCGGCTCACCGCCTCCTTCAACGCGCACGACACCTCCTCTGCCAGCAGAAAGACACGTTTGTCGCGATCCCCGACGGTAATGGACAGCGCAGTGAAGAGGTCGGTAAAGCGTATCGCCAACGCCTCCGTGCCGTGCTGTCGCACCAAATCGTAGCAGGTCTCCACCGCGGCAATGCGCACGATCGGGTCTGCATCTGCCATGCTGCGCAGGACCGGGTCCAGCAGGTCCGCCAGCAGACTCCCATCCAAGGGATGAGGAGGCATGCCAGCGCATATGGCACGCAGGCAGAGAAGCCCGCCCCGCCTGTACACCGCCGCCGTGTTGCGCAGCAGCTGCTCGTCCACTCCACGTACATCACGCACCAGCAACTCCACCGCCTCTGCCGTCGGCACGTCTTTGAAAAGCTGCGAGGTGCGGGCGGTGATGACATGCGCTGCTTTTGCGCGAGCCTCGGCCTTGCCCTCAATAAGATTCTTCCGTGAGGCCTGTATAGCGAGTGTGTCGGCCATCGTGTTATTGTTGTGCTCTGTGTGTGTGTGTTTGTGTGTGTGGCCGCTTCTAAACGTCACGCTAGATGAAGACTTTGAAAAAAAAAAGGACCCTTTCCCTAAAGAAAAAAAAAGCTTTGGGCTAGAAATTATTGTATTTGTGTGTGTGCGCGTGCGGCGAGATGCGTAAACGTTTGCGGGCTCGCTGACAACAACGGCAAGAGAAGACCAGCAGTACGCTTTACGTGTCAGATGGTGGTGCAGGAAAGGAGAAATGAAGAGAGTTGCACGAGATCGTTCAGAAAAATAAAAAAGTTATTTCTTCCACTTCTTCGAAGTCCGTCACCAGAGCCCCTACCTGCTAAGAGCATTGGCACGCATGAGTAGTGAGGGATGAGACATAGCCTGAAAGCTCTCACACAGCGACGCTGTTTTGGGCTTGGCACACACAGTCTGCGCTCCACTCAATGCCTGTTCTGCGAAGCGAGCACGCCTTCTTCGGACAGCACGGACAGATGCGTAGGCACAAAGCATTCTTACGTTCCAGTTGACACGGAATGTAAGTCTTGCATTCGGATTTCAAGGCGGTCGGCCCGCTGGCCTTTTGAACAACTGCTTAAGAGCGTCATCTTGAGCGGTGAATAGCACACAAGACTGCAGACACGAGTTAAAAACCCGTACCCTTTTATTTCTTTATTTTGATGAACTACAATGCACCGCTACCTATAGAAATGAAAAACAAAAAACTAAATATGAAGAGAGCACAGTACAGAGAAAAAATAAAAATAAAATGCTGACAAAACAGAAGACGATGAGGACAACTCAGGCAGCAACAACAACAATAATAAAAGAGTACAAAGGCACAGGATCAGGAAAAAAAAAAAATCAGACAGCCTTCTTTCGCATCTATAATGGCGCAACGACTCGCAACAATGAAAACTAAAAACGCATAAAAGCACATCAAACAGAACACAGGAAAAAGAGCACACCTTTTTTTGTTTTTTCTCCGTTTTCATTTTTAAAAATAGAAATCTAAATAGAGCAAAGCCTACTTCTACATGGGAGAAAAGTGCCAGTATGCGGGTAAACGATGGAAAGCGCACAGTAGGAAGCAAAACTGAAAGTCTTGTCCACGGGCGGGTCACACATCTGAATTAGGCTTTGCGCACCGTGCTCGTCGAGACGGCCACCTTTGCCTAAACGGTGCTCCATCCGAGCTACCTCCCACAAGCAAGACCAGTTCTCACCCCCAAGTTAACCAATTTCTTCTTCTCTACCATCGACCCGCGAGGATACACAAAAGCGAACGAGCAAAAGTGTATAGAAGAGTAGAAAAGCAAATTGAGATAATACGCACTCAAATGATTCATCTCATAACAATAATAAAAAAAAAAAAATGGCGAAACAGTTATCTAGTTTCGAATGCGCAGGGTACAGATCATAAGGGAAAATATATATAGAAGAGCAAACACTTCTCAGGCGCGCACTTTGGGACAACAGGTTTTTGCTTTAAAGGGCCCAGATTTTGTTTTTATTTGTGGTGACAGCAAGTACGGATGCAGTTGCAAACCGCACCTTCTCTCCATGCGCACATGCACACATGTTGACGGGCAGTGCACGCGGTCATGAAGTAAGAGAGGAAAAAAAAGGCAGCATGGTTCTCTCTCTTTTTTTTTATTGAGTGATCCAGCTGTGCAGCCACTCACGGCTTCGAAAAAAAAAAAAAACAAGAAAGAGAAAAGATACTCGAAAACAGAAAGCGTCAGAAAGACAATACAAAACAACATTCAACGTCGCACGAGTGCTAGCTACAAAAAAAGAAAGGGGGGAGAAAAAAAAAGGAAGGAATGCAACGCACCTCCGATCGACTTCGCCGCACTGGGACCAGTGTATCTGTACCGCCTCACACTTCTCAACCGAGATACAATACGGTGTATATGACTTTGGGTGAAAAAAGAAGGAAATGAGCTGCATATTGCAAGAGGACAAAACAAAAAAGGACAATTTTTTTTTTTGCTGCTTCCGCAAAGCTCGCGTGGTCGCTGCAGAGCTTGTGGAGGCACGCAGGTACGCTGTAGCACAAAAGAAACTCCAACGCGGTAGGAAGAAGAGGGGAAAGTGAGATGGCGCAGGAAAGCTGGAGCTGCGAAGCCTTCGTTGTGCGATCTCTCGGCAGAGACATGGTCTGCTGAGGGTCGTTGGTATCACACTGCTCGACTTCAACAAAAAGAATAAAGCACGCTAGCTGGAAAACTCAGCAACGCAAGTCAGCTTGCAGAGTGACCTTCACGGGTAACATGTTTGAAAAGTGTACTGCGGCCCGCGCTGTACCGATTCGCACAATTACTGAGAACCGGACGACAAGCCACGCGTGCTGGAGCGGCGCGGAGTGCTGCCGCGGCGCACGGACTCCTCCTCAATGCGCGTCTTGCGGGTTTCGAGCTCGCGAATGCTTTCGCGGTTCTTCTTCGAGAGCTTTGTTTTCTTGAAGGGGATATGCTGCTCGGACGTGGGGTTGCCGGACGGGTACCAGGGCTGCTGGTAGTTTGGACCGGTGCGGCTTGGTGCCTTCCAGCTCAAGCGGCGGCGCTGCTGGTTGTCTTCGGGCACGGAGTAGGCCGGCTGCTCCTCCTCCTCCGCGGCCTCACCCTCATAGTCGAGCTCCTCCGGCTCCTCCTCATAGTGCCCCTCGCGTGGCTCGCCTTCCTCACCATCGCCCTCCTCACCATCACCGTCGCGCTGATTCGCATCGCTGCCCGCTGCGTCGTCCTCGCCACGTCCGTGCTGGTCGGCGCTCGCCGCCTCTTCTTCCTCCTCGCCGGCGTCGTTGCCGTCGTGGTCCTCCGGCTGCTGCTCCTCCTCTTCCTCCTCCGCCTCCTCCTCGGGAGAAGCGTGACGGTCGACATCGCTGCCCTCACCGTCGTCCTCGTGAGCGTCGCGGTCGGCGCTGTTCTCCTCCTCCGCTGCCTGGTCTGCCTCCTCGTGGTGAGGTTCCTCCTCTTCCTCCTGCGCCTCCTCCGCTGCCGCCTGCTCTTCCTCTTCGTGCTGGTCCTCTTCCTCCTCCTCGTGTTGGTCAGCCTGCATCTCCTCTTCATGGACCTCTTCCGGCTCTTCTTCTTCTTCGGGGTGCTCGTCCCCTTGTTCATCCTCTGCACCGCGCTGAGCGTCCTCGGCCTCGTCCTCCTCTTCCTCCGCTTCCTCTACATGGTCTTCATGCTCCTCGCCATGCAGTTCTTCCGGCTCTTCCTCTTCCTGCTGCTCCTCCTCCGCCGCCTCCTCCTCGTGGAGCTCGTCCTCTTCTTCTTCCTCCGCACCACGCTGCTCCTCCTCCTCGTGGTGGGCCTCGTCGGCCTCTTCCTCCTCGTGGTGGACCTCCTCCTCCTCCTCCTCCACGTACTGCTCGTCCTCCGGCTCCTCCTCCTCCTGGTGGGCCTCTTGCTCCTCCGCCCTTTCCTCCTCCTCCTCGGCCTCCTCCTCGGCCTCTTCTTCGGCCTCTTCCTCGGCCTGCTCAGCGAGCTCCTCCTCCTGCATCTCGTCCTCGATTTCACGCTCCTGCACATCATCGTTGTCCTCGTGGTGAATGCCGATGGGGTGCTCGGGCACCGGCTCCACGCCCGCCGGCTCCGGCTCCTCCTCCTCCCGCTCTTCCTCCTCCTCCTCCTCCACGTGCCCGTCATCGCCTTCTCCGCCATCGCGGTTAGCAGCATCAGACTGGTCGTGGTCGCCGTGGCGGGTAGCCTCCTCGCGCTCCTCGTCGGCCTCCTCATCCTCTTCATCGGCGGCAGCCTTCTCGTGGGTAAAGGCGGCGGCGCGGGCCTGCGCCTCCTCCTCCGCAGAGCGAGGAGCGTGGAGCCGCTTGTAGCTCACCACGATCTCTCCAGCGCGCTCCGTCGGGTCATCGGCGCGGTGCATCTGGATGATGACAACGCCCTCGTCGTTGTGGCCAATGTCGCAGGTGCCCACAGACACGAGGCGGTCCTTCTCGAAGACCTGCACTTCCAGCTCACGCTGGTCAGGGTCGACCTCGATGAAGCGCACCTCCTGGTTCCAGTTGATGACGTGGTTGCCGTCAACATCCTCGACAGCGGGGGCCTCCACCGTGGCGCCTTCCAGCTCGCCGGTGGCCACCGTAACGTAGG
Source organism: Crithidia brevicula (assembly GCA_030849845.1). Lineage (NCBI taxonomy): Eukaryota > Euglenozoa > Kinetoplastea > Trypanosomatida > Trypanosomatidae > Crithidia > Crithidia brevicula. The sequence continues at coordinate 14,942 of JASAOD010001829.1, read as the reverse complement.
CGTTGTCGACCGCCTCGCCATCGGTGCGGGCGAGGTTAAGGCCACGCACCACCGTCACAAAGAGGGACTCCTTCTGCACCTCCAGCAGAGCCGGGTGGGGGTTCTCCTCGTCTAACGGCATGTTGGCCCACTCAATAGAGATCTCGCCCCACAGCGCGTCGTCCTTGGACTTGGATTCAATCAGGAGCACGGCGCTGCCCTTATTGTACAGACGCTCGAAGTCTAGCGGCACGGCGCCAATGACGAGCAGCTCCTCCTCTTCGTCGCCAGCGGCCTCCTCCTGCTTCGGCACGCACACCAGAATGTGGCCGAGCTTCTTCTCCGTGTTGAGCTGCATGATCTGCGACGGGTTCTCTGGCAAGTAGTGGTAGCCCTCCTTGGTCTGGTAGGGCGACAGCGACGGCTCCGCGTTGGAGCCGGGGGTGTAGAGGACGGACTCGGAGCAGTTGTCATCTGTGTCACGCAGCACGCACAGCACACCGCCCGGGTACGGCTCGGCGCCGTGGTCGGTGTACTGGAAGAGGCGGTGCGCCACGAAGGTGCAGCCGAGCGGGTTGGCCAGCGTCTGCTGCTCCATCGCCGTCTCGTCCATCTTCTCGTCGCCGTTGCGGACGTACCACGAAGCGACGATGCTGCCCAGCGGGCCCTCCTTGCAGGTACCGTAGCCGTTGTGCATGTTCTCCTCCGGCATGACGGGCACCGGCTCCTGATCTCCGCGCTCGCGGTCGTGCAGCGCACCACTGGGAATGACGACGCCACCCACGAGCTGGTCGTTCGACTCCGGCAGCGCGTCGTTCACCACCAGCACCTCCAGCGGCTCGTTGGCGTTCATGTAGGGGAACTCAAAGAGCTCCTCCCACGGGGTCAGCACTTCGGTGCCGCGCGGCACCTTGGCAGTCTGGCCCTCAAAGGCACCGCAGCGCACAATGACGGAGATCGGGTCTTCGGCCTCCGCGCTGATGTTGCGACCGTGGTGAACCGTCACGACCAGCTTCGGCACGTTCTGATCCCGCTTAGCACGGCGCAGATCATCCAGCGTCGGCGGCGGCGGCGGCACACTGGGTGCGGTCTCGACGGGCTCCTCATCCTCCACGATGCGGCGGTACGCCTTGCGACGTGACTCCCCCGACGGCAGCGGACGTGCGCGCTCTTCGAATACGTCAAGCTGCAGCAGGCGCCGGCGCTCCGCCTCCTTGGCATCACGAGCCTCACGCAGAAGGCGCTCCCGCTCCTGCTGCTTGCTGAACTCGCTGCAGCACGGACACAGGTAGACCTCCGGCATCTGGTCGTAGGTCCCCTCCGGCGGAAAGCCAGAGCGGCGAATCAGCGAGGCGGCCGTCTCATCCTCAAATGGCAGCGGCTCTCCGAAGAGTGACATGGCTTCAATGAAGATATAAAAAAAAAAGGTTTCGGCTTCCAATAAATTCTATAGAGACAACACGCACACAAGCAAATACTCTTCGTTTGCAATCGAACGAGTTATGCAAGATATGAAAGAGAACGGAAACAAAAAAAGTTGAAAGCAAACGCTAGATGCCTCCTTGCTGAGTTAGAGCCTCGCGCTTAGTGCTTCGAATGCCAACGCAGATCACTCTGACAGAAAAAGAAAAGACAGACGATTCGAAAAGGAGTAATCAAACTTCACCTTCACAAAAAGTACGGTATGTTGTTATAAAGAAAAGTTTGCGTATTTTTTTGCAGGGGAAAAATAAAACACGGAATTCTACGACAATGATAAAAAAAGTTCTTCCTCACAGAAGCAACGGGTACAGGAATTTGTTTGCGTAAAACAAAAGAAAATGCGAGATAAATGGTGATGGCGCCTCTGCTGGATACTTAATTCTCTTCGAGTTTCATGCGGGGTAGTGGAGCAGATGATTGTCAGCGAGGTGAATGGTGTAACGGAACATGTGTTCATGGACAACAGGAAAGGGGTGGTGATGGAAAATGAAAAGCGAAGTTGTAATGAGACGGATAGAGATGGATAGAGGCAAGTGCAAAGAGGTAGACACGCACGCACGAAGTAACATTAATCAGCACAAAGACTGGACATATTGTAGCGGTTGTTCCGGACTGCAAGGCGCTGGGGGAAAGAACCGCTGACTCGTCGACAGTGGGCAAATACGCAGAAAGGAAACCGCTGTTCTTCATTCGTGCCGGAGTGTGCGAGAACTCTGACAAATCGCAGTGCAAAGGCAAGGGAAGTGGACCAAGCTATTAAGGTAACCTTTTTATTATTTTTGAGCTAATGTAATTTTTTTTATAGACAGTAGTATACATCATTCTAGAGCAATGCTCTAGGCGCAAAAAGAAGAAGAAAAACCCGCAATAGAATCTAACAGCAGCAACAACAAAAAAAGAAGACTCTAGTGCACATGTAGAGCATCTGGCACAGCTTCGGGCACAGCTTCGGGCACAAGAATTCACACAGACACACAAAGAGGAGAAAAAAAAAAAAGCTGTACATTCAGCGCGTGGAACCGTATTGGGTATCATCACGTATACATATTGAAGTAGATGCTGCTCTTCGATCTCAACGTGTATAGGCACCTATACATGAGGAGTTGCGGAGGTTAAAAGCTTGAGAGGGAGAGCCTTGCTGGCTCAACAAAAATGAAAAAGACAAGAACAGGGAAGTAAAAAAAACAAACATAAAACACCTTTGCCACGGCAGCTGTTCATAATCCCATCAACGCAGCGACAACGGTGCTCACACCGCCGCAGGACTGTAGACGTGGCCGCCCTTCCGTTTCAGCATTACCATCTCGGCATTGAGAGCATCCATCTCCTCTTGTTGCGCTGCGATGAGTTCGCGAAGGACGGAACGCTCCTGCTTCGAGGCCACAGTGTTGCCGCGGTACTGCTGCACCGTCTTCGAGGTGGCCTGTGACAGTGCGGTGTCAACTTGCTGACGCTCCAGCTCGAGATCGCCGAGGTTCTGCAGCAGACTCGTGTTCTCAAAGACCTTGCCCTGCAGGCGCGTGCGCAAATCCGCAATTTGATTCTCCATCTTCCGCACCGCGCGGGCCCACTTCAGTTCGAGGTGGCGCAGCTCCTCTTTCTTCGCCTCGATGGCCCAGCTAGCGCCGCAGGACTCGAGCATCTCCAGATCGACGTGCTGCCCAAATTTCAACAGCATCACCTCCGTCACCTTCGCCTGCCAGTCCTGGTACACCCGTCGCGCAGCTTCGCGAGCGTCCTTGAGCTGCTGCAGCTCTGCCGCCATGCTTGTCACCTCCTCACGTCGCAGCTGCTTCTGTGCCGCCAGATCAACGATGCGCTGCCGCAGCGCCGACATCTGCGCATCCGAGATGACAACGACCGGCTCCTCATACAGCCGCGTAGGAACGCGCGAGTCGCGGCTGAGGCAGCGCACCTGGCTCAGTCGTAGCGGCGCCACCGTGCTGAGCATGTTGAGCTCTTGCCGCTTCTGTGCCTCGAGGACTTGGATTTCGTGCTTGCACGCCTTAAGTCGCTCCGCCAACTGCAGCACGGTCTGCTCGCTCTTCTCCAGTCTCTTGCGCGTCGCCGCAACGTCGGATTTAGCAGTCTCGATAGCGTCTGTAATGTCCAGGCGCGTCTCGCGGTAGGCCAGCATGGACGCCCACGCGTCCGCGCCGCAGCTGGGCGGTCGCACCTCCTCACCAATGCCGTCGTCCTCGTCCTCCTCCTCGTCATCGCTGGTGACGTCGTCATCCTCGTCGGCAGCCTCGCCGTGGCGGCGGCGCTTCAGCTGGCGGTAGTACACCTTCTTAATGTAGGCGAGCTTCTCGGAGGGGCAGTGCTCATCCAGGTATGCTTCTGCAGACTGATTACTGGCCTTCAGCTGCGCGGTGAGCTGCTTGATGCGCTCTTCAGTGGTGGTCACGTCCTGGTGCTGCGTGGACATGGCGCGTTGGATCTCTTCCCGCTCGTGCTTGACGGAGTCTAACGCCGCTTTCAGTTTCTTGTCCTGTGAGCGGAATACGAGGAGCAGTTGATACTCGCGAAACAGCAGTGTGAGGCGGCTGCAGGCAAGGCTCAGGTCGGCGTCCACGTTCGCACGGCGCAGACGCAGCGCCTCCAACTTGTTGTTAAAGCCGGTCTTCAGGTTGGACATGGAGATCGTCAGTTGGTGCAGATCCCGCTCCAGAGCGGCCCTCCGCATCTCTCGCTCCTCCTTCTCCTCGAGAGAGAGCTTGATGTTGTCGAGCTTGCCCTTCAACTCGGCATCCATGCGCTCACGCATCGCAAAACCCGAGATGTTGCTCTGTCGGGAGCCGCGCTCGAGCGTCGAGGGGTGGTGGCTGCCCTTGGTGAGCCGCTTCCCTGCCGCCGCGAGGCCGCCACTCACGCTATTCCGCGCCGCGGCAGAGGCAGCCGTCGCAGACGACCCGCGAGAACGCTCACGCGCCTGCGCTCCGGCGAGGTCAGCGCCGAAACCGCGCTGCGCCTTCTTTTCCTCCTCCGCCCTGGCGCGCTCTTCCGTCTTGCGCTTGTTGTATGCCTCCAGCTTTTCGCGGTCCATCACGTACAGCAGCTCCGGCTCCTCCGCTATGGTGAGGGACAGCTCTGGCGCATCGGCGGAGGCGTCCAGACCAAGTTCAAAGCGCACCTTTCTGTAGGAACGGTTGAGCTGGTTGAACGTCTGCAGGAGCTGACGCTTTTCGGTACGCAGCTTCAGCAGGTCGTCGTTGAAGTCCGACTTCATGTGGGCAATATCCTCAATCAGCGCAATCATGCGCTGCAGCTTGGCAGATGCGGAGGGGCGGAAGGCGTACTCGCTGCGATACCCCGCGTCGGTGCGGAAGGTGCACTCCCCCCTGTGCTTCCGATCGTGCTCCAGCTGGCGAAGCAGCGCCTCTTCCTCTGTGGCCGGGTTCGGCATGCGCGCTGTGAGCTGCTCGTAGCCTAGGCGACGCTCCAGCCTCTCCCGTCGCCGTGCGTCTATCTTGTCCAGCTGCTGCTTCACTGAAGCCCCAATGGACGAATCCGCCGCCGACGCCTCCACCGCGTTTCTATTGGTGGTGCCCGCCCTCTCCGGCTGTGTTGGCTTACTAGCGTCTACCTCTGGCTCTTGTGAAGGAGGAGCAAGTCCACCGACGTTGTGGTCGCCGCCTGTGCCATGCACAAGGGTCTCCTCGGCATCCTTAGCGTCGTCGTCGTCATCGTCGTCGTCAGACCCGCCGTCGGACTGCTCGAGCTGCTGCATCGCCGCTGCCAGACGGTCAACGGACTCGCGCGAGTCGCGGAGGCGAAAGGACGCGACGGCAAAGTTCTCCTCCATGGCGGCGAGTTCGAAACGGTCGCAGCGCAAGTTTGCCACAAAGCGATTGCGCAGCTTCTCCGTCTTAGCGTCCTCGCGAGCGGCAGTCAGCACGAACTCTTTGCTCGCCTCCCTAACCTGACGCTGCTTCTCTACCTCCAGCGCTTCACGCAGCGATGCATCCAGCTCCATCTCCTGCTGGTCCAGCTGCTGCTCCAAGGGGAGCTGATCGTTGCGCCGAACCAGCTGCGCATACTCGCTGCGCATAGCTTCCAGCCTAGAGAGAAAGCGCTCCAGTCGCGCCGCCTTTTCGGCTTCCGCGTGGGCTGCGTCGTCAGCCTCCTTCTGCTCCTGCACGGAGAGAACTGGTGCGCACGGGGCTGTTTGCGCAGCTTTTTCCACGCCAGCGTGAGCACCGCCACCAGCCCTGGCAGCTGGCGCGGGCACGAGGGAGGCAATTTCATGTACAGACGGCAGTGGAGTGGGGGTGTTGTGTCCGCTGCGGAGCTGGGTGACCACCATGCCATCCGACCCAACCGAGAGGACGGTGCTGCCGTCGTGTGTTACGAAGGCACCGGTCACGCTCCCGCTTGTGCTGTCGTGAGCGGAGCCGAGGAGAAAGAGCTGCTCGCGGTTGGCTGCTGTGCGGAGAAGAAGGCGGTTGCCCGCCGCGCAGATGACGAGTGAGCCGTTCGGACTCACAAAGGCTGCCTCGGGCACGCAATCGCGGTAGCACACGTTCATAATCGGGTCCTCGACGTAGTTGGGTGGCTCGAGGCCGGTAGGGGGCAGGGGCGGCAGATGTAGCTGGTTAGGGTAGCGAATGGTGGCCTTGTACAGGTAGGCCAGCTCCGCCTTTGCCATGCCCACGGCGATACCCTCGTTGCCGGGCAGTCGCACCACAAACGCCACCGGCCAGGGCCCCGCATCCTCCTCTTGGAGCACCGCAGCGGCGTCGGCTGTCATGTCCAGCTCCTCCGCCTCTGTCCGTGGCGGCGGCTGCTGCCGTTGACGAATGGCCACCAGGTCGTAGGAACAGGGAAAGGCAAAGCCATTGTCGTGATTGACGGAGTCCGGCGCCGGCGCGCACACGGACAGCAGCTCGCCGCCACCGTAGCCAAGAAAGCACCCGCCATTTCCTCCGCTGGCACAGGCGTCCCACGCCACACAGCTCGGCTTTGGGAGAGGCGCGGTGCAGAAGCCGAGCGGCCGCAGCGTCAGCGGCGACGCGTCAACCGCAAAGAAGAAAACGTCGCCGCAGCTTGAGACACTCGCCAGCTGGGTCGCGTCCTCACTCACCGCAAGCGCGACAAGGCCGTCAGTGTGCGCTTTCCACTGTCCGCACACACGGATTGAAGTGCAGGAGTCGACCACCTCGAGAAGGCGCACGACTCCATCCGCGTATCCAACGACGGCGCGAGTGCACTCGGTGTTCGACAGCGGCGCGAGCACCTCCACCGCGATGACCGCGACTGGATCGCGTCCTGGCTCTCGAGGCCAGACCAGCCGGCACCGCTCCACGCACCGCACCGAATCGCAGCATCGCACCACGCCGTCCACGCCGCCAGTGATGGCAACGAACTGCACCGGTGACACCGCAGCGCACGTCAGCGGCGCACCATTCAGCTCAAAGCACACCGTTGCCGCCTCGTCTGGCGCATTCGTGGTGCTAAGCTCTTTCCCTTTAGCAAGGGGATCTGGTAGCGTGGCAACGCTGCCGAAGAGGTCCATCAGAATCCACAGCCCGTGCTCGCTGTCGCGGGTGACAGAGCGGATGCGAAAGGTAGGGGCGACGCACACCTCGTGCACACAGCTGGGTGCACAGTACGGCGGCAGCCCAACGCCGGCGGCCACCTCCAGCTCGTGCAGGCTCCAGTAGCGCATGAAGCCGTCCTCGCCGGCAGTCACCACGTACGCTCCTTCCAGCGAGACGAAGTGGATGGCGCCACTGTGGCAGGTGACGATGTCGTACGGCGCCTGTCCCACGCCGTTGGCCCCGCTTTCGTCCACGGCAAAGGAGCGGGCAAAGGTGCAGACAATCAAGTCGCCTTCCCACAGCAGCAGGTCCCCGCAGTCCGAGCCAGAGAGCACTTTGCCGTCAGCCAGCACAGCGAAGGCGGCCACGTCGGAGATCTCGTGACGGCCAAACTTGCCCAGCGAGCCCTGCAATTTCTTTCCTGTAAAGGTGTTTGCCATCGTCCAGAACTTGAGGTGTCCGGCGCCGCCAGACACGAGCAGCGAATCGTCGAAGCGACTAAAGGCGACGGTGAAGACGTCGGTGCCGAAGCACTTGCTGCGAAGGAGAAGAGTCGCCGTGGCCCAGTCCCAGATGGCGAGGGTGTAGTCCGGCGCACCGGCGACGGAGGCCAGGCGAGTGCCGTCGAGGGTGAACGCAAGGGCACTGAAGCCGACGTCAGCACCACCCGCAAACGTCCTCGACACCCTCCTGGAGGGCCAGTCGTAGGCCTGAATAAGGGGATCGGCAGGCCGCCGCTCACCCACGACGTAATGAAGACGACTAGGGTGCACGGCAACGGCCCCAACAGCCCCGTCCGCGGGACCATCCTGCGACTCCACGATGCCAGAGTCTAGGTGAAGAAAAAGCACAAACTTTCCTCCGCTCGTCAGGATGATGTGGTTGCCCAGGTAGGCGATTGCGTTAAAGCGAGTACTGTCAAGGCCGTAGTGGGCGACTATGCTGCTGCTCGCCTGCAGTCCAGCGGGGTAACTGTGCAGCGGCTTCGGCTGCTTGTCGCTCGTGGAGGACGCCATCACGCCACTGTCGTAGAAGAGGTGAAGGCTAGCCAGGAAGATTCGCAAGGGTTCCGGCGCGACGCCACGACAAAGAAAAAAAAATCGTCTATCTTATGAATTTGTTTTTCTTTTTCTGTAGTTTGAGTAAACACACAAGCTCTAGAGACCCGGTACACTTGCGGGATAGGAGAGATAATAAAAATACAAAAAGGGGAAGCAGAGAAGGGGGAAATAAATAAATAAATCAATGATCTCTCACTGCGCTAGGCCCACGATCCCGCACACACTGCTAATTTATGTGTCTGTGCTTTTTGTATCTGTGCGTGTGGGTGCTTGATGAGCGGTGCTATAGTAGTCGTAAATGTGAACTACCAGCAGCAAACACTTTGATTGATTTTGCCGTTGGCGATGTGGAAGATGAGGCGTAAGGGGGGAAGAATGAAGAGATTAACGGGAGGACGATACACGAAATAACAAGACATGTGCAAATCTACATCAAGTCGCAAGCAGCTCGTCAATAACAGCGCTCATCAAAAAAAAATCTCTTTCTTTTCGCAACAGTACGCACAATCGCCACACTCACAGGCACCTCGATTCTCGCCGCCGGAAGGAAGAGCAAAGCTGACGAGGAAAAAAAAAAGCCGTTAAGTTAAGTGCGATTGGAAAGGCGATAAGAGGCTTATGTGTATTCTCGCCACTCACCAACAGCAACAAACATGGGAGAGAAAAAAAAAAAAAGCAAGAAGTACGTTGCGTCTGTGCGCCACGATGCCTCTCTCAGCCTGCAAGGCGCCGCACTAATGCCTCTATCACCACCGCCGGATCCACGCTTCTTGCCTTGGCGGCTGCCACCTCTTCCTCTGACCCTCCAATGAACATAACCTTGCTGTGAAGCTTCTTCACCGCAGTGAAGGCGGCGCAGCACACATCGCAGGCACTCACGCCTTCAAGTTGAAGCGACACCGCCATGGGGAGGATCGCCACCCAGTCGTGCTCACGGTACCACCGCCGCAGCATTCCCGTGGCTCGCTCGGAGAGCCCAAAAGACGTGCAGGCGCATTCAAACGGCACCAGCGCGACGGCGCCGGATTTGCGGCGGTACGTCTCCATCATGCGTGCAAAGGCTTGCTCGGCGGCATCGCGGGTGGCCAGCGTGGAAAGTGCGCTGGCGCTGAGAACGGTGCAGTACACCGCATCCGAGGTCAGCAGGCGCTGAAGCTCTGCCTCTACGCTAATGGTGGGATGAGACGCTCCAACCGGAGAAGGCTGCGGGGACAGGTGCAGCGCAGCCCTCATCAAGCCTTCGTGCTGATCACGCAGGGCGTGTAGGACAGACCTCGGTGCGGCACAGCAAACATCACGGTAGCGCCGCACCACCGACGCCACCGCGACAGCTGCCAAGTGAGGTGGCATCTCCTTTTCGTGGGTCAAGAAGTGACACAGCATCGGCAGCCGTGCGGCCTGTGCATCCTCCACCGCCAACACACCGAGGAGAGCAAAGAGCTGCTGTGTGGCGCAACGTCGCACCTCGCCGTCCAGCGGCGTCTGGTAGAGCCCGGGAAAACGCTGCAGACACCAGAGAAACAAGTTGGTCCAATTTAGGTGCAACACGCCTTTGAGCAGCTCGGTGCGCAGCTCGGGCACCTGCACCACCACCTCCACCACACGCAGCGTGGACTGCAGCGTCGGAGTTGCAAGGAGGCACATGGCGATGTAGAGGACGACCATCCGCCCATAATCGCGGCGCTGCTCACACAAGGCGAGCACTTCATCGAACACCTTCGGCAGCAGTTGCAGTCGCGCAGCAAAGGCGTACTTCGTCACCTCCGTCGCGAACAACAGGACATCCGTCGCCGGGTGTGTAGACCTCGCACGACTCCCACCAGTTCGATCCTCCTGCCGACAGAGATGCACCAGCACATCGCTAAGAAACGCACCAAGGTGCAGAGGAGACGTTGTCAGCGCCTCCTTGCTACGGCCGCTAAGAAGCTCATCGCGAACAAGACACACCACAGAGCTGCAGGGCTTCTGACTGGCGAGCAGGCAGCGGCCGAAGGAGATGATCATCACCTCGCTGAGTCGACCCGTGGAGGCACGCACCATGGCCAGAATGCGTTCATAGAGGTCCATGAAGTGCTCCTCGAGGGGGTGCGGCTGCTGCACCGCGGCCTGCGCCAAGGCAGCCGCCAGGTTCCCCCACACACTCGACGGCACACTTTGGTGGCCCAGTGAGTCCTTGAAAGCAAGGGCCACACGCGCCGCCCTCACCGGCTGCCCGGGAAGTGCCTTGACAGCCTCCAGCAGCGTACTCAGCGGGATAACAGCGCTGTCAAGCAGGACGTCCTCCAGCACGTCCAGCACCGCATCCGTCCCGCCCTCACGTCCCAGCACACTCAGTGCCCGGTTGACAGCCGCCAAACAAGGCGCTGCGTTCAGCTTGCGATCGACGGCGAATCGGTGAAGAATTTCCTCCGCTGCGTGGCGCTGGCCCAGCCACTGATACGTGGCCTGCTGCCGCTGCGCAATCGCGAAGGAGTCCACCAAAATGGACTGCAGCGGCTGCACCACGGCCACCCCGCACCCGGACATCTCCGCCTCGATGGCAGCGTCGAGGCGTCGGCGTCGGTACAGGTAGAAGTCGTGGGCGGACCGGCCGGCACGCACGACAGCGTCCTGCGCTGCAGGTGCGAAGGAGCGATAACGGATATTCACCGGCAGCGTTGACACGCGTGGGTGCTCCTCACGCAGAAAGCGGGCGCTGTCCTCCTCCCCTTCCTCCCACTCACCCGTTTCCATGACTGCAGACAACGAGAGAGATTTCTAAAACAATACGAGAAGAAGACGATCCAGTGGACTCGCACACACACACAAACACATACACGCACGTTTAGAATCTCCTCCAATACGACTCTTTTGTTGTTGCGGTTCTTTTGGTTGTCGCGTAGTTTGTAAAGCGGTGGGATATAGAAACAAAAAAGAGCAGTTTATGTCTGCTGGTGTAGTTCGCAAAGTGCTCTTCAGAACAACTATGAGACAAGCACTTCAGGGATTCACCTTGAGAAAGAGAGAGAGAAACAGAGGAGGGGTGAGGAAAAAAGCGCAGTGCTTTTCATTGGAGTTGCTTGCACCAGCATGCGCCAGAAAAATCGACAGTCATAAAAAGTTTTCCTGCTAGCACTCAAGCTTTCTGCGCATAGATTTACTCTGGATTGCAACACTAAAGTTGAAGGGAGACGAGGCTGATCGACAGCACCACCGATAGATATACCTGCCACTGCAGCCGAACACAAGAGTAGCACAATCCTTCTCTCCGGAGCTCCGTGATGCGACGTAGAGCGCTTCATCACAAAGTTTGGAGTGATTTCGGAGAACGTTACCAATGTAGAGAAACTTCCAAACGAGAAGAAGGAGTAGGGATGAGAAGAAAATAAAGAAAAGAAAAAAAAAAAAAATCCGGCCCTTCTGACATTTTGCAGCGCACATCCTGTGCGAAAGGGGGATACTAGTATACAACGAGGTGAAAACAAGATAGTAATAATGATACTGATGAACCGCCATACCAAAGACGGTTTATTCTTTTGCGTTTGTGTGTGTTACAGCAGCTCCACTGATCTCCACCACTCCGCCATGATGCGGTATAAAAAAAAAAAGAAGAGGAAAGCTAGAGGGTTTGCAATAAAGTTTAGCTTTGCAATCGCAGCTGAACTCACGCAAGTTGCTGTTGGCAATTATTCTTCTGCGACAGCTATCAGACTACGCGCAGCATACGAAACAGAGCGTCGACATCGCCAGGACAAGAGCCACGGCAGAAGGAAGAGGCTCGGTAGAAAACAAACAAACAAAATAGTTGTACATTGAATAATCCAGTCACCTACGGCCACGCAAGCGTGTGCCCCATCGATGCATAGCAGAACTCGAAAAATAAAAAAAAGGTTCAAAGAAAGAGAGAAAGAAGGTTTAGCGTATGACACGCTTCCACTATCCGAGCCGCGCCGCACCACCTTTACTAATCCTCAGATCATTAAAACTTAAAGAAAAGCACAGGCGCGTACTCTTAGATACTTCCTTATCGAGAGTTTGACGTACACCATTGTAAACAGTGAAAGAGAGATGTAAGGCCTTCGCACACACACACACACATACACACATCAGCATCAGCATGTCCCAACAGTTCAGTTAAGCTCCTGCCTGCGGCGGGCTCGATCGGCGGCTGCCCGGTGCAGCATCGCTTTGATATCCGACGCTGGAGGGGGGAGTGGTGCGAGATGGCTATACGCGGGCATGACGTTGTTGTTGTAGTTGCCGGCGTTGACGTTGTTGGTGGTGGTGGGCGGTGGGCGGTACAGCGGGTTCAAGAAGACCGGTGAGGGCCGTGCGGCAGGGTAGGCTCGTCGCAGGTCATTTGCCTGCTTCCGCGGGTTGGCAAGGAGGAGGTGTGCCGGCGGTGACGCTCCGCTGCGGTCCCCACCATAAGGGCTGGCGGACACGTGCAGCTGCGCAACGTAAGGGCGTGCTAGGGAGCGGCCGGTCTTGCGGCTACGACCACTGGACAGGTGCGACGGCGGCGGCGACACCGACGGCTGCCGCGACAACTCGTTACGTTTTCGGTTCGTCGCTCTCTGCGGGGCTGTGATGGGCAACTGAACGGACGACGACGGCGCGCTGGGTGCGGGGTGCTGCACTGGCGCCAGCGGAGGGACGCCGCCCAGGAGGTGGCCGTGCATGACGGGCAGCAGACGCGGGTACGGCGGCGGAGAGGAGGAAGATAGAGGCGGCGGTGGTGAGTGGGAGGACGGCGCGGGCAGCGCCACCTGCGGCCGCACGCAGTCTGGCGTCTCCAACGTGGCGGGGACTCGTGCAGAAGAAGAAACAACGCGCAGACGTCCACCCCGCGTCACGGGCGGCGGAAGGGGCGTGTGCGGGTCGAGGTGGCCGGAGGTGGAAGCCGAAGAGCGACGCTTGTCGACGGCGGCGGCGGCAGCGGCAGCAGCGGCCTGACCCACAGTGGTATGCGTGGGCAATCCGGCCGCTGCGCCACCCTCGCTTACGACAGCCGTGGGCAGCAGACCATGCCGGCACAGAGAGCGCACGTAGTGTCGAGGCACGGCCTCTGGGTCCAGCAGCCACTGACGCATGCGTTCGTGTACAATGGGGAGTTGCAGAACGTCACTGAGCTCGATGCGGTCGGGTGGGTTGCGCACCAGCATGCGCGCCACGATGTCTCGCAGTGCGGCGCTATATACGGTGGGCAGTGGGTCGTATCGAACAGCAAGAATGCACTGCAGCAGACCCTTCATGTCCTTTGCGTTGAAAGGGTGATTCATCGACATGGCCTCGTACAGCACGACTCCAAGAGCCCACACATCACTGCGGTGGTCGTAGGGCCTTTCTAATATGAGCTCAGGGGACAAGTAGTAGGGCGTCCCTACAAAGGTCTGCGCCTGGTCGTAAGTGCTGGCCAGTGTGCGTGCAATGCCAAAGTCGCCTAGCTTGATTAGACCGTCGCTTGTGAGGAAGATGTTCTGCGTCTTGACGTCGCGGTGCAAGATCTTCCGCTGGTGGATGTACTGCAGGCTCAGGACGAGCTGAATCAGCCAGTCCAGAACTTGTCGCTCTGGCAAGTTTACTCCGTAGTTTTTCTTTAATCGCGTGCTGAGGTCGCCGCCCTCTGCAAACTCCATGACAATGCACAAGCTGTCTGACTTGCGGGCGAGAAAGCTATCCACGTAGTTGATGATGTTGGGGTGGCGCAGCGAGCTCAGCACACGGGCCTCGTTCAGACTTTGCTGTCGGTCCTTCTTGCTGAGGCGGGTTAGATCCACCTGCTTGATCACGTAGCACTGGCCATCTTCGTTGTTGCGGGCAAGGGTGCACGTTCCCATGTTGCCTTTCCCAATGGCCTTCACCTTGGTGTACTTGTCCATCGTTGCTCTCCCCTCAAGCTGGTTGAAAAGCTTATTATTATTATATATATATATATATATATATATATAGAGAGAGAGAGAGAGAGAAGCGCAAATAAGATAAGACGCGTCTATAATAGGCCTAAGTGAAGAGCAGCAGGCCTCCAGAAAACCTATTTTTGGAAAAAAAAAATGCAATTATGCGACAAGAATTCGCTTGAAGCGTTTGGATGAGAAGCACAGCCGCTAGCGTGTTTAGTTTATTTTTTTTCTATTGGAGGTGCGACTCGAAAGACACCCTCCAACCCGCAAGGTACACCTGCTTGGCGCTACAAGGACCAATTGCTGGAACAAAGAGAACTCTGTGCTGCGAGCACCTCGCGCTGTTTAGGAGATGCGTGCTCCCGTCTGCAGGCGCGCTACAGAGAAAGGAAGTTACGCAGCAATGACGGCTGCCCGGCACTGCATGGTAGCCAATCATATTCATTTATCCCAGGTGAGGTTAGGTGAGGCAGAAGGAAAACAAAAAGAGTATGTGAAGGGTGCAGAGACGAAAAAAAAAATTGGCCACTTTCTGGCATTCACGCTGACCATCACGCGAGAAGTGATAAACATTCATTGGTGCGCGAAAAAAATGCTTGTCAATATCCTTTGCATCGCTACGTCGAGTGCTCACGCCGAAATTTAAGGCACAAAAAACGCATAAAAAACGCACGGAGACGTTCTACACTGCAAGAGGTCTGGCTGGGGAAAAAGGACAAAATACACTTCTCCCATTCTTTTTTTTAGATCTGCAAAACAGCAAGACTCGCACGGCATCGCTGAGCGGTGCCACTTGTACAACACGCATACACAGAGATGCGCCAAGTGTTTTCCTTTTTGTTGTTGTTGTTCAAATCGCAATACCTGCTAAGGCAGAAGTCGTTCTGATGATAAATGGCTAAGGTGAGTAAAGAAATAAGAAAAAAAAATATATATAAAGAGTGAGCACCATGTGGATGAGACATATACCAGCACACCTTGAGTGCACAAGAACAACG
>JASAOD010001828.1:0-38547 GCA_030849845.1 Crithidia brevicula | reverse complement strand
GTGCTATCGTCCACCACGGGTTCTCGATCAGCTTCGACCCCAACTCGCGCATCATCCTGTTCACGCGAGGGTCCACGTATGGCATCTCAGCATCCCACGGGCGGCCCTTGTCTACCAAAGTGTACACGCCCCTGTACGCCTTCAGCAGATGAAAGAACATGGCGGGGTTGAGGCGGGTGATGTGGAGAGCATACATCTCCAGCGAGAGAAGGGATATAAAACTCCGGCACGTGAACCGCTGTGCCCGGAGTGCCAGTGCCAACTTCGAAATTGTCTTGATCGAGTTAGACACCAGCCTCTCGCTTCCGCTCCAACAAAACCGCTCGCCCAAAAAAGTTTGCTCCTCCTGCGCGAGGGCCAAAAGCTCCGCGTTCGACTTTGCCAGCAAGCTCTCCCTGTCAGGAGACGTCAAAAGATTTGCCTGCTGGATCCTTCGCAGGATCAGTCGCACGGCGGCCATGATGGTGTCGATGCACGTGTAAATCGTTGCATCTGTGACAATGTCTACTATCATGTTGGTAATAGACTGGCCAACCGCCACGCTCCAGCGAGCACCGGTCGGGAGCGTCTTCAGACGAAGAGAATAGTCCGAATTCGTATGAAACACGAACTTATCTCTCGTCTCCTGAGGCAGCGGAATAGCGTCATAAAATGCCTCAAAATCGATCTGAAGCATATACTTCGCGTAGCGCAACCCCTGCCGGCGCTCCAACCTTCCCGGATTCGTCAGCCGGGGAAGCGACTCCTTCCGCACCACCGAGTTCAGATGGGGCTCAGTGATCATGCGCCTACGCCCTTTCATCTCCGGGACAGTAAACACATTTACACCGTGCACGCCGTCGCGTAGCCGGTCTCTGCAATTCGCCGCGCAACGCTCGAACTTTCCCATCGCGACCGCCCTGTTTTCGTCCTCAAGGCTCATCTTCGTCGCCTTGATGGTTCTGGACGTCCTCAGGAAGGCAAACTTCTCTGGCTGCAGGAAAGCCATCGACTCCTCGAACAGCTGGCGGGTTCCTGGATGCGCAACGTTCAACGCGCGCACAGCGTCGATGTTTGCCAGGGTAACTGCCTTCAAGTGCAGAGGCCACTCCGCTGGACGAGGCATCACGACCGGTGGCTCGCCGCTTCGCCGGCGGATCTCGTCATACAAGGCGGTCAGCTGGATGCCGAGTTCCCAAGCCTTCGGCGCCTTCACGCCGGTATGTTCTGCGCGAGGAGGACACGGGCCGCGTTGTCCTGCGCTGTTACGGCCTCCGCCGTAAGATGGCGGCCATAGCCCAAATACCGCTGAAGGGTGGCCTGGCGCGTGTGCCCTGTGAGGCGCATCACCTCTTCGTCCGATGTGGCCTGGTCGGCCAGGCATCTCGTCGCGCCTTTGCGCACCGAGGGGAGCGCCGCCTCTGAGTTGTGCAGGCGGAGAGCCGCCCGCACCTTGTCCTTGACTGGTCCGAGGGGGGAGAAGAGGAGCTGGTGCTCTCTCCTGTGCTCCATCAACTGCTGTAGAACGGAGGCGTCGGTTCGGAGAAGGTGGGACGCCAGCGTGTACGGCCCGCGGAATCGCGCCCCCTTCCCGCGGCGCACCGTCAAGCTCACCCTGACTGTCGGGTCCGAGCTGTCTGCTGGAGGAGTAAAGTGGATGTCCCGGGCCTTCAACTGCCCGATGTCTCCCGCCCGTGCCGCAAAGGACCACATCATGCCGAGGTACAGCGCTGGTATAGGATCCTGGGATAGGCTCTGCCGCGTCAACTGGTACTGGAGGCGGTCTATCGGCGGCGGTGGGTGCGCCGGGGTCTCTCGTTCGTAGCGATGAGTTGCCGTCACGGCGGCCGACCACTGCAAGTACTTCGCCAAATCGACGCCCGTCCGCGCGTTGGTGTACAAGGGCAAGTTCAGCAGCGCCGCGCGGATGTTGGACAAGGCCTTCGCGTGCGTCGACCACTTCCACCGACGGGTGCGATGCATACGGTTGACCAGTGCGATGGCTGCCGTTGCGAGGTCCAGCTGCAACAGGTCTGAGGGCATGGTCTTGAGCTCTCGCAGCCACCTGATGTGCTGTTGGCGGAGAGTCGGTGTTACCGCGGACCATGAGAGCTGGGACACGTGTCGAGGCCGCTGGGAGTAAACGATCCACTCTCGGGGACAGATCGCCGCCTCGTCGCGTCTGCCCTGCCAGTTTAAATAAGGCTGTGGCTCAACAAGCAGCGCTGCTCGCCTGTCATCATCTTCATCCACTTCCTCACCTGGCGCTTCGCCCTGCGGCACGGCGGAGTCCGCTTCGTCAACGTACTCACGCATCTGCTCCTGCCCGGCATCAACCGGAGGTGGCGGGAATGGAGGAGCGGCTTCTGCTGGGCCTTCTTCAACTGCCACTCGCTGCGTCGCTGGCGGCATGTTCGCCGTTTCATGGTGGATGTACAAGCCTACCACTGTCTCTTGGGAGCGCTGCGTCAGCCTGTACGCCCTTGTCGGCGGCACTCTGCCCACGCGCACCCTTTCGCCTTCCATCGCTCCCAGCACGTAAGCATAGTCGCCCACTCGATCTGGTAGCTGCACCTGCCCCTCCTTTGTCAAGAAGAGCCACGGTTGTTGGGTGTCTGGAGCTCGGCGACTGTCGTACACCGCAATGTTAAAACCCATCCTCTGGATTGCCGTCCGTATATCCACGTCTGCACGTCGGGCGAACTGCAACCGGTTTGACCGATTGGCCAAAGCTTGCGGGTTGATGGCTCTCTCTACGCCGTCCGCAACGGACGCAAGAGCAGTGGCGACCAGCATGTAACGTAAACCGCGGCTTGCGCACGCCGTGTCAGCGTCCGCCGCTTTCCGGATCCACTCTTCCACTCTCGTGCGCGGTGTCGCGCCGCCTTCCAGCACTGGAGGCGTACCCTTGGGTTTCGGGACTTCCGCAAGGATGCGCTGCATCTCCTTCCAGAACACTCGATGGGGTGGCAGCTCTCTGACAGTCTTGGCCAGGAACTCCCTAAGTCTTTCCGGTAACGAATCTGCGTGACCCACTGTCATTTCAAGGTGTATGGCACAGAAGGTAGCCACCATATACAGTCCGCAGTCGTCACTGTACCGTCGCTGCTTCGCACAATCGTCATGCACGAGCTGCAGGTCTGGCCAGAATTTTAGAAAAGTCCTCTTCAAATCTCTGTGGACGGGCTCGGATGGCGCCGAGTCGAAAACCCTCAGCAAGGTGCCCTCGCTTGTCCTCTCAAGCACACCTGCTATCCAATGATGGCAAATGAAAAGAGGGAAAAATACGGGTTTTCCTTCGTTCACCAGTGCGCTGATCTTTGCTGCCTGCTCCCTTGTCAGGTGCGGCAGCGTGTCGCACTTCCGTATGCGTGAGGAGGGGAGGTAGTGCCTCAAGATCCTGTCGATCTCAAGGTTGCTNACGGGTTTTCCTTCGTTCACCAGTGCGCTGATCTTTGCTGCCTGCTCCCTTGTCAGGTGCGGCAGCGTGTCGCACTTCCGTATGCGTGAGGAGGGGAGGTAGTGCCTCAAGATCCTGTCGATCTCAAGGTTGCTCGTTTTCCCGGCGGCAAAATCACCACCTCGCAGCACCACGTCTTGCGTCTGATGGCAATTGATGGGCGTGGCGTCGCGTGAAGCAGGTGACATGCTCACGGGGGCCCTCAGTTTTTTGGAGTGGGCGCGCTCGCCGCAGCGCCGCCGTTGTATGTCCACGGAGCCGAGCCACCGCGGCCGCGATAGTTCGAAAAACCGCGTCCCGCCGCCTGGCCCTGTCCGCGTCCACGACCTCTGCCTCAATTGGCCGTGGTGGCAGCCAACTGCTGCACAGCCCCATACACCTGGGCGAGGAGGTTCTCCTTCTGCGTCATGTCGACGGCGGCGGACTGCTCCCCTTGTGCGTTGTAGACGGGCTCGGCGTATCCGCCCTCCAACACAGTGATGGCGTCCTCTGCGTAGAGGTGTTTAAACCCGGAAATCTCAGGGTATGTCTCTCCTCCACCCATGGTGTGCGATCTTCCCGTGATCACCCTCACCTCATCGTTGAGGTGGGACAGCTCTGAGCAGGCAGGGAAGAGAGGCACAGGGCACCACTCGAGGATCTCGCCAAATAGACGCTGGTCGGAGGCGCTCAGAGTGGTGTAAATCTGGTAGTTGTGGTACATCAGTGTCCTTTCCTGCGGGCCAAAAAGCAGAAGCTCCATAAGGCAGCGGCGGCCGTACTCTTTGTCGGGAACGT
Source organism: Crithidia brevicula (assembly GCA_030849845.1). NCBI lineage: Eukaryota > Euglenozoa > Kinetoplastea > Trypanosomatida > Trypanosomatidae > Crithidia > Crithidia brevicula. The sequence continues at coordinate 34,331 of JASAOD010001828.1, read as the reverse complement.
ACAGAGTGTAAAGGCACACAATAACCACCATCGGAGATAATCGCCTTTTCATGGCCATAAGCTCGAACTTCTTGCGCAGCTCATCTTCTGTCAACTTACCCGCATTGCTCCAGAATAGCGCAGCGTCTTTGATGGCCCGCTTCCACGGGTACTGCTGGAGTTCCGCCTGCTCAGCAAGATACGAGGCCGCATCCTTCTTTGCTTCAGGGGCTGGCGCGCCAGCTGTTTGTGCGAGCATCTCTCGAAACGCTTTGTCGTCCATTTGGAGCTCCTCCCGAAGCTTTGTCAGCTTCTCCATTGTGCTGGTTGGGATGGGACTCGCCATTTTTCGCTTGAAAGAGTGGAAAAGGAAAACGAATGGAAACAAAATCCAAGTTGTGCGCTTTGTGGTTACCCATGCAGAGGAAGGCAAGAGGAGGAGAAGGGAGAAAGGATGTTTCACAGGACCTGATAAGAAAACAAAGCGTGCACGTTCATAACACGGGTATGGCTCTACAAGCAGTTAATCCCGGCTTCTTTAAAAATACGTAGCTCATGACACATTCGCGTCTCGACACGCTCATACGAGTTCACAGTAGCGCTTGGAAACAACACCAACCAATCAAAAAAAAAAAACAATAATAAGAAACGCACACACAGACAACGGCAAATATTTAAACGCACACCAATAAATAAACCAGCCATTGTTTTTTTCTTGTTGCAACATCGGGTTGCCAACTCAGAATTATAGATTGAAGGTAATATTTTTTATCACTGTCGAGCATCGACTGCGCGCGTGAGGAGAAGAAGGGAGGGCGTGAACCGCACATCCCTCTCACTAAGTCTCTCATGGGATAAGTACAGAAGCTAGAATCGGAGGGGGGGGGGGGAGGGAACAAAACCGATACGCTGCTGCTGAATACAACAGAGAATGCAGCGCGCGGATACAAAAAAGAAGGAAAAACTGAACAGCAAAGCAAAGTTGGCAGTGGTGTGCGCACACACACACACAAGAGAAATAAAATATTAGAGAATTAAAAGGTAAGTTAACAAAAAAAAGGAAGCACGTGTTGCCTCGGTCGGGTAAGACGGACGAGAAAACACTTCTCAGCGAGAAAGAGAAGATGAAGGTAAGGCTTACAGTAATACGAATATGCTTTAAATGTACAAAAAATAAAGAGAAATTAGGTATGGCGTAACAAAAAAAAAAGCAGAAAAGAAAGTCAACATAGGGACTCGGCAGCGTTTATTGGCCACCGGGGCCACGACAGAAAAAGAAAAACAAAAAACATAAGGAGAAAGATTCGCAAAAGCAAAAAAGCTGTGAGAGCAACAGACAACATTACAAAAAAACAATTTCTTTTTTTATTTTAATCGCCGCCCATCACGTCGCACGTGGAATGGGGGCCACAGGCAACATCGAGGAGGGCGAAGCCGCAAAGCCATTGCTCTCAGGGCCCTCGGAGTCCTGCTAACTCGAGTCGGCCGTGTTCGCCGCTGCATCGGGAACGGCCCTCGAGATGCGCAGCTTCTCCAGGGTCATCTGGGCAGCCTCGTCCAGCAACTTCGTGCGCTTCGCGCCATCACTCAAACGCACCTCCACGTAGCGTGGATGGGGCCGCTCGTGCGGGGCGAGCGCCATCTCTGCCGCGCAAGAAAAAAAACTGTGGTGCAGATTCCCTACTTCAAGGGCGTAGGCATCCCCGCACAGTTCCACAAATGCGTCGCCGCTGCATTCTTTACTGCGGAGGCGGCACATATCCAGCCGGTGGAAGGCGGGCACGCCGCTGAGAAAGATGTGGAGGTCCTTCTCGGTGGCCTCGTAGGGCAGCCCATGCAACCAGTAGATGGTGTTCGCTGGCTGGCTGAGCGCCGGTGCAGAGCTGGGCGATTGCGAGTCGGTGGGATAAGATGCAGGCTGTGTGGTGGTCGTGGTCGATGCGGGCGTGCCTGTGTGAGAATAGAAAATCACACCCATGTCTGCCGTGTGATCCATTCTTCTATTATTCTTTGTTGTTGTTGTTGGTGATTTATTGTTTGTTCTTTAGCTTCTTTGTTCAGCGGAAAGGAGAAAGCCCAAAAAGAATCGTGTAGGCGGATGACAGAGGGTAAGATTGAGAGATGTACAAAACGAAAATTTAGAAAATGCGTTAAAAAAAAGAAGAAGAAGAAATAACAATAAAAGATTTGAGAAGAGGAGCCGGACAGATGAGAACAAAAAAAAAAAACACAAAAAAAAGCTTAAGAGGGGCAATAACTACAACAAGAAACAATGTTAAAAGTGCGGTTCACCTTACTAAGATAACAGAGTAGGCTCTCCTTCCAGCTCAGCTGCACGATACAAACAAAAAATTGGAAAGAGAAAGCGGTGAAAAGAAAGTGTTTTTTTTTTTTGGCTGCTGCTGCTGTTTTCGTACTGTTGAGTCGTCTGCCTTGATGCTACCCGCGTAGAGCTGCGCGCGCACGTCAGCGTTTTTTGGTACGAGTGATCGAAAGAAAAAGTTAAAAAAAAAAAAACGGCGAAGGTGTGGGAAAAGCGAGAGTTTCCTGCACAGGACCGTTCGCAAGTGTGGGGGAGAGGATGCACAAAACGTATTTTAAAAAAGAAATTCAAAGAAGAGAACAAAGACGAAGAAAAAGTGTTCTCCGGTAACAAAAGCGATGGTTTATGCGGCGACTGAGCGTCACAGACAAAAACAAAAACTAAAGAAGAGAATATAATGATGGGAGACAAAAACAAAAATCACTGAGAATTCAAGAAAAAAAAGGTAGGGTCAAGGTTAGAGCCTTAAGTCGTGTCGGTCTACACGCGAACAGTAATTTGGATGAGAGAAAACAAAAATTGTGATTGAATGTTTTTGTTGGGGGTTTGTGAGTTTTATGGAAAGTATGCAAAGAGGACAACAACAAGATTAACAACAAAACCGAAAGGAAGCGCGAGAGAGAGGAGAGAATAGAAAAATGAAAGTGAAGTGCGATGGAAAGCCCAAAAGCGAAGCTGGTGACCATAAGTGGCATAAGTTTTAATTGGGGCAAAGGAAGAGGCTTGCATTCTCTGTGTTGCGCTTTGCGAATACTCCGGTGCGCATCCAGCGAGCGTTGACAAATTCAACTTCTCTTGATTCCACTGAAGGGAAGTGCAAGAGACAGAGAGAGAGAGAGATACATACACACACAAGCAAGCAAGCAGCATCAATAAAGATGCTGCGCAAGCATTCGGAAGCAGCAAAAAAAAAGAATAGCGCGATGCCGCTCAGGCCAAGGCACCGCTTCCAATTCACGCTTCCTTCCATAATTTACTGCGGCAAAGTTGCTGGATACAAAAAAAAATTTTCTCTCAGATTGCTCCTCGTAACGTTTTATTTTTTTTTTTTTGCTTTGGCTTTTGTTTTCGTTTTGAATGTATGTGACTGTGTGTACGTGGACAATTGCTGTGGCGAGAAAGCAAATTACCAGACATGATAAGCTCCCTCCTTTCGCGGAAATCTTCGTTCTTCTCCTTGTTGTTGTTATTGTTTTTCCAGTTTCAAGCCGCATGCTCGACTCTCGGAGAGTTGATGCGCCCGTCCGCCCACAAGAGGGGAGCGGCGGGTCTCAATGAACTCCTGCGGCCTCGTGCGCACGCGCGCGGTGGGGTCTCAGACCTGTTGAGTTTTGTTTTGGCTCGAAGAGTGCGCTCATAGCTTCGCTCGCGCACCATTTGGATTTTTGTGCATCAGCACCGCCACCGTCGCAGTCAGAACACGCCCTGCGCAACAACACAAGCACAGGCATCGGCAGCCAGCACCAGCACCGGGTCAAGGCACTGGGGAGGGCACAGCAGCGGCCACGAGCCGCACGAGCCGCACACAGGCGCCGTCAGCCGAAAGGTGATTTGTATGTATGTCTTATCATTCGCCAGTCAAACTGTTTGGACCAACATAAATGAGTGCATCACGCAGCACCAGCAGCTGCGGTCGTGCGGGCACACGTGGCCACATCTTCTCTCATAACTGTGAGTGGGATTATGTGATGTGGAGATGAATATAAACCGGTGGTTTATGTAGTCTTTTAATTTGTGTTTTTGATTTTTTGGAATGTAGTGTTTTGAATACTGGCTAGGAAAGTATGTGAATTCATCTTCAAAGAAAATGATGCAGAGCTTATTGGAGGCTAGATGCGGTCATGGAGTTGGCGTTTAGCTTAGCTGGCGCGGTCGGTAATCTATTAGCGCGGACCGGACGTGAAAGAAGGAGTTCACGGAAAGTAAATCTCTTTAGGGCTTTTGGGGGCTTTGTGTGTCGTTGAGAACGTCATGTATTTGCGAGGAGAAAGAGCCAACGAAAAAAGCGTATTTTGTTTTCTTTTTACCGAAAAAGGAGGAGTGCTTGTGTGAAGGTTTGCTGGATTTTACTCATTTTCTTTCGGTTTTGTTTTGATTTTGGTGAAGGTCTCGCGGTGAGCGTAGGGTAATGTTCACCAAGACGGTGCCGAATGAGAATGATATATTGTCGGTTATTCCTGCGAACACCTCTGAAATGAAAAGCGCCGAGAAGGTTGAAGGATCGAAAAAAAAAAAGAAGGAAAAAAAGGAAAAGTCAAGAATGATATGACAATGCGTTTTGGTGTTATTAAAAGCTTTGGAGATAACATAGCTCTTGAATCAATGAGGTCGCTAGCTCGCGCTTGAAGTCAAGTCACACACACACACAGACATACACAGGCACACGAGAGACATTTCATCACTTTCTCTGTCCCGCTGAGCTTACATATAAGTAATCAAGTTAAATAAAATCCCTCGTGGCTCTACACCTTGTACTCAAGAGGGAAAAAGGTTTTGCAGTCGTTGCCAAAAAGCCTCTCCTCATTCAACGCAGCGATAGCGGCCATGTCCCCCTCATCAAGGACGAAGTCGTCAATAGCAAAGTTTTCGCGGATGCGCTCGGCGTGGTTTGATTTCGGAATGGCCGCCATGCCACACTGCCGATGCCAACGAAGGAGCACCTGTGCAACTGTGCGGCTGTGTTTGGCAGCGACTGCCTGAAGAGCGGGCAGTTTCAGCACCTCGCCACGGCAGAGGGGGCGGGACGCCTCCACCACCATACCAGCCTGTGCACAGAGAGCTCGCAATGCCCTGCGCTGGGCCAGCGGGTGCACCTCGACTTGGTTTACCATCGGTCGCACCTTGCAGTGGTCGAGCACCGCCTGCGTTTGGTCCTCGTCGAAGTTGGAGAGGCCGATGGCGTGCGCCTTGCCCTTCTCATACACGTATTCCATCGCTCTCCAGGTTTCCAGAAAGGACGCCTGCGGCCCTGGCCAGTGAATGAGATACAGGTCCACGTAGTCCAACCCGAGGGCGACAAGACTGCGGTCCAGCGCATCAATCGTCTGCTGGTAGCCGTGGTCGGCGTTCCACACCTTGGTCGTCACAAACACACCATCGCGTGGGATGCCGGAGTCCCGTACGGCGCGGCCGACATCAGCCTCGTTGCCATAGAGGGACGCAGTGTCGATGAGGCGGTAGCCGGTGTCTAAAGCGCATCGCACGTTATGATACGTTTGATCGCCTGCCGCGGCCTTCCACACACCTAGGCCGAGCTGGGGCATGCGCACGTGGTTGTGCAGCATCACGTAGGTATCCTCCGCACCACTCGACATCGTGAAGAAGCACAGGTGATGTTTTTGTTTGTTTGTTTGTTTGTTTGTTTGTTTGTTGTGTGTCCGTGTGTGTATGCGGTCTCTTCTATGTTATAAATGGAGATTGAGAAGAAGGTTTTTTTTTTTTAGAAAAAGCTAAGGGTGCTCGCGCGGGAATGAATGTGAATATGAGTAGGCGTTAAGTTTTGAGAGAAAGGAAAGAAAGGCGAAGTTTGTGGGTGAAAAAGATGAGCTATACGAATAATGTTGTCGCAAAACAAAAAAAAAGAAATCGGAACACAGAAGAATAAAGACGGAAGCCGCGAGTGCTCACATACAAACACTTAGGTTCGCTCAAACTCAATTTGAAGAGAAGTTTTGAAAGGGAGAGAGAGAAAGTAAGAGTAGAGAGCAGAAAAAAAAATGACAACATTGGCCGCATAGAATATCTCTGCGCAACGCAGCGCAAATGGAGCTTTATTGTTGTTTTGCGTTTTCTTTGACGGGCACCTGCACAACATATTCACACTTATCTCAAGCTAGGTATCATAACATTCATCTGCCATTTTCCGTTTAATGGGAGAGTCGAGTCACTCGAACCATTTTGTTCACCTCGCGCATTTCCTCGATAGAGTCTGGCTTTCATATATCATTATATTTGAGGAGAGAGGGTTGCATTGTATATATAGTGTGTATAACCTGCTGAGTCGCTGGGGAGTGAGAAAAAAAAACCAATTGGGAATACGCTGGCTCAGCGTGCGCCATCAGCTTGCGAAAGGGGTTACCGATTCTGTCGGCGCATGTCAGCACTCAATCTCTCTCACGTGAGACGCGCAGATGGTTTCCAAAAGTGGAAAAAAAAAAACGTCTCATCACCAGCTATCATTGAGTCGGCTGGCAGAACTACTTTTTGAATTTTATCACAACCTTTTTTTCCCCCAGCTCCATTAAACAGGATATGACCCTCATGACCCGTCGCTTCGCCGCTTGTAGCGGAAGAAGTGTTGCAAGGAAATATTTACAAAGGAGCACATTTGCAGCGGCTAGTGTATAGGCAAACAGAAAGGAAAAAGGGATAAGAAACATGTGTATGTAGGCACACAAAAAATCAAAATCAAACGTTTGTATTCAAAAAAAAAGGATGTAAAACCAGCATTGGCATAGAGAGCAGCGCTGGTGCTCGCTAAGGCCGGATTACCTTTTCGAATGTACCTTACTGTTTCCCCTCCCACTTCTTCTTTGACTTGAGCGCAAAGAGAACTTCATCGGTGGTGGATGAAATAGCGGGGATCAGCATGGGCGTGAGAGATTGATAGAGCGCGTATCCGGGATACTTCTTCGCCGACAACCGCTCCGTAATGACTCCGGTGGAGAATAGAGTGAGGGCCTGCAGCACGCCGCAGCCCGCCCACTGCCACCAAGCCAGCGACCCGGTCCCGCAGAGCTGCGCGGCCACCGCCAGCATGATCCAGATGCAGCTCTCGCAGAAGATGTTGAGGTGGCGACTGTAGCCAAAGACACCGGTGACGCAAAAGCCGTAGCAGTAGGGAATCGCGTCGGGCGTGCGTGCCTTGGCACAGTGGAAGCGCCACTGCTGCTCATCACAGGTGGCCTCCAGCGCAACGAGCACAAGAATGACCAAGGCAAAGGCGACGTCCTTCACCGTGGCCGGCGCCGCAGAGAACTGCATGACGGGCAACGTGATAGCCCACAGCAGCCATGTTTGGAAGAGCGAGATGGCCACGAAGTTGAAGAGCGTCCAGACCGCGGGGTAGGTGGAGAGGATGGGCCACGTCCGCACGTGCACCCAGCGGTAATCTTCGCTGCCGCGCTTGTAGCCGCCACGACGGGCGTAGTTGAAGCTCAAGCGGCAGCCCCACACCGTAATCACGAGGCCGTAGAGCACCGCCGCACTGATCGGCAATCCAGCGGAAGGGGATGCGTTGCCGGGCGTGGTGTTGCCCTCATGCTGCGTGTAGTAAATCTGAATCCAGGTGTAGATGACGGGCAGAAGGGACCAGGAGCGGTCTACCCAGGAGTAGTTGTCGTTGATGTGCGACGCGATGAAGAGTGCGACGGCGGCCACCAGCATCAATGCACCAGAGGCGGAGCACGAGCTGGCCATGATGTGAGCTGCAATGTTGCTCATGGCGTAGTGAAGAGCTGTGAAGAGTCGCAAACAGTGGTAGAGATGTATAGTAAACCCGCTAATGAGATAATTGTGGATATATATTCCAGCTCCAATGAATGTTGTTCTTCTTCCTCGCTACTGATGTACGCCAAACACGCTGTGAAGAGATAAGCACTGCAGCTAAAATACGCAAGGAGGAAGCGGTGTCACGTAGGGGTGTGTGTATAATTCCAATGCAGCCCGAGCAGATGTAATAGCGACGAAAACAACTCGAGTACAAAGAAGATTCAGAGGTGTAGACAGATATAATGTCTGATGTTTGTATGATGCTTGTGTGTGTGTATGTGTATATGTGTAATTAAAATATGTGCCAAAACACACCAGCTGAGATCCTGGAGTAATATTGTCCACAACAGACAACGCACACATTAAATGATTTGTAAAGTAAAGACAGTCAGAATGGTTCGAGCAACATAAGAGAGAGAGTATAGGTTTGATAGTGAGTGAGCAGGATGTCAGACCTGGGTTCCTGGATGCCAGAGCACCCTCTCAGAATAAAAATAAAAGCCACAAGGCAACATTAGGAAACAAGCAACTACTTCGTTTTGGGGGGCATCACTCTTTGAGCATTACTTTTGTAGCCTTGCATGTTTCGTCCTCTCTTCCCTCAGACGGAGAGGCAATGCGGCATCTACGCCAACTGCTTAAATCTATGCTTATCGACTTTTATTGTATCTTCCCTCAGCATTTCGATTTTCAACACGTATCTGTGACACAGGGCAACTCGTTCACGTTGCCGCTCGCCATTTACCGCTCGTTTCTGCACTTCTTCGCAGAGTAAAGAATCTTGGGCGATCTGGCAAAAAAGAAAAAAAAGGCAACGCATCCATCGAACATCGTATTCTGAAAGATGCGGGGCGGTGAATTTGCGCGTCGATAAACACGAGCTTACTTTACACGAAATAAAACGGGCACCGCAGTCCCGTTGGCGCTATCATCTCTTGAAGAGAAGAAAAGAAAAAAAAAACCTGCATTAACGTTTTGTTTTTATCATATTTATTTTTTCAAATGGAAAGAGTGAATCGTACTCACTCAGGCTAATTGGTCGATCGCTGAGAGAGAGAGAGAGAGATCCCCCGTTGTGTTGCCTTTTTGCCGTTTTCCTCTATGCTGCACTTTGACAGGAGAGAAAAAGAAAAAAGCTCTCACCACCTGTGGTGTTTCAAAAGACAAAATTAAGAGTGAACAAGAACCACCATTACAAAGAGATGGCGCGACAGAGAGGGCTTGAGAGAGAGAGAGAGAGACCTCCGCGTGTCGGAAGGCGACTTGACCGCATCTCCCTCACTCTCTAGTCGACAGTGCGCATATTAGTGCGTGTGTGTGTGTGTGTGTGTGTGGGTGTAGCTGTGTGTGGAATGCGGTTCTACTTCAGCTCCTTGATGAGGTCCTTCGTAATATTCTTGTGATGGGCCTCGATCGTGCCACCGCCTATCTCCAGCAGCTTCGCATCCCGCCACAGCCGCTCCACCGGCATGGCCCGGGAGTACCCCATCCCGCCCATCACTTGCATGGCCGAGTCCGCGACTTTCTTGGCCACCGGCGTGGCAAAAAGCTTCGCGGCATCGCTGCCGAGGCGGTTCTTATTATCCGGGTGCACCTTGTGGCTTACAGCGTACACGAGCGCCTTGGCGGCTTCAGTCTCCGCATAGCCCTCGGCAATGTACCGCTGGATTTGCCCAAAGCTTGAGATGGACTGCCCAAAGGCCTTGCGATTCGCCGCGTAGGCCGTCATCAACTCCACCGAGCGTTCTGCGATGCCAACGGCCATGCCGGCCAAGGTGACGCGCTCCAGCTCTAGATTGCGCATCATGCCCACCATGCCCTTGCCTTCCTCGCCCAGCAGGTTTTCCTTGGGCACGACGACGTCTTCGAAGAAGAGTTCGCACATGTGCGACGCGCGCATGCCGCACTTGTCGATCTTCGGGCCCTGCGTAAACCCCTTCGCCCCCCGCTCCAGCGCAAAGGCGGTGATCTTGCCGTCGACCTTGGCGTAAATGAGATAGATGTCCGCGACGGTTCCGTTAGTAATCCAAATCTTGCTCCCGTTCAGCACGTAGTCGCCGTTCGCGTCCTTCTTGGCGGTCGTGCGCATGCCGAGAACATCGGTGCCGGCGCTCGGCTCCGACATGCCCATCGCCCCAACATGCTCGCCGGAAAGCACCTTCGGCAACCAGCGCTGCCGCTGCTCTGGGGACGCGCTGAAGTAAAAGTTATTCACAAAGAGCATGGAGTGGGCCAAGTAGGCGAGACAAAACCCGGGGTCGTACTTCGAGAGCTCGTGGTGTACGATAACGGCGGCCACAGCGTCCATGCCAGCGCCGCCGTCGGCCTCAGGGATCGTCACCCCCATCAAGCCGAGGTCCGCCAGCTGGTTGAAGAGGTCGCGGTTGAAGTGGCCGTTGATGTCGTCCGCCGCGGCGTGCTTGTCCACCACGTCACGTGAGAACTTGGCGACAGTCTCGCGCAACGCGGCGTGTTCAGGGGTCGGGTTAAAGAGGTCCGTGTGGCCGCGGCGGCTGACGGAGAAAGCGCTGGAAAGGCCCGCAGCCCCAGCAGCGGCGGAGAGCCGAGAGATCGAAGACGAGACAGCGTGACGCATTGGAAAAAAAAAGTTGTGGTTGTTGTTGTTTCGTTTTAGGAGTTAGATAAACGGGAATGGAGAAAGAGAAACGAAGCCAGAAAATGCTTCGAGAACGAATACTGGTGAAACGAATCAAAATGGATTGGTAGTTGAAGGGAGAAAGATTCGCAAGTGATACGAGAAGCTTCGGGTTGGTCTGGATGAATAGCGAAAGAAATGATTTCACGAATGATGGATGAGAAAAGTAAAAGACCTCTCTCTACATTATTGTTATATTGACAAACGTGTTTGAACGGCGAGGAACAAATCAGCATCCATCAAGACCATTGACCGAGTGCCACAGCGCAAACCAAGATGTGTGCGAAAAACGACAGAGGTAGGGAGAGAGAAGTAAAACTTCGGGATAAAGCAAAAACAAGCACGTAGGGAACGTGCCAGGAATGCAAACGAAAGACAAAGAAGACGGAAACGACGCACAAGTCAGAGGAAAGGAACAACACCGGCATACTTGCTGTGGGGCGATAGATTAATGAGACGGCACCTTCGACAAAGCAGAGCAGGAAACAAAAAGAAAGTGACTGCGCCATATAGATATATTGGTGCTGCTTCTCTAAAAAGTAGATGTTTTTTTTTTTTTGGCCGAGTTTCGCTGCTCTCAGAGACTTCCCGTTGAATGTATCTTTGTCCTTTCTTCGCTTCTTCTTACCTTCTTCCTTTGCTCCAACGCAGTAGCTGCCACAAAATAAAATATATACATATATATATATATATATATATATATTCGCAGCAAAAGGCAACGTTGCAGACTGGGACCAGAAAGGAGAGGGAAATGCCTTAGAAGAACGCCGTTTTCGGTCAGCAGAAGCAGAACCGGAAAAAAAGTGGCGGCTTATGGCGCGTCCGCTGCGAAGAAAACAAAGAATGCACTGTGCCTTTACAAAGTGAATACCCAAGCAAGATTACTGCCTTTACTTCGTTAGTTAGAATAAAGTGTGATAGATCCAACACAGCAGATAGCCAAGCTGTTGCGCGATAACGCACTTGAACTTTTTTTTTTTTTTAGTTGGCCAGATAGCGAGGATCAACAAGAAGGGCGAGTTAGAAGACGGGGCATCATAATGACAAAAAGCCAACGTGGCAGCTTAAGACGCGCCTTCGCCCTAGCCCTCTTCCTGTGTGCCATCGTCTTCTCCATCATCGCCCTCAGCTGTCGCCTTTTCAGCGCCTTCGCACATAGAGGCAGTTCTCTCCGGTGCACCTTTCCGAGAGGGAATCGCAGCCAGACGCATGAAGGCGCCAACATCATCAGCATCGTCGCCGTCCTCTGCACCCGCCACACGCAGAACCGACGGTGCGCTCAGCATGCGCTCCGCCGGGCTCAGCCGCGAGGTGTCCACCGCTGCCATAATCGTCCGCACCGTCTCGGTCACGTAGCCGATGGACGTACTCGTGGTGAGGGCGTGTCCCTCGTCCTGTGTGCACTGCTGCACGGCACGGCTCAGCTCCAGCGAGTAGCGGCCACGCACCCCCAGCACCGCCAGACACTGCTCCAACGGCGTGAAGAGCGGCGCCGTCGTCTCCTTGACAACGCCGGCGCCAATCTTAGGACTCAGCCCGCGCATCTGCGCAGCGGCACGCAGCGAGGCCACCGAGGGGGCGCCGCCGTCCTGCTGCACCTGATAGCGGTAATCGACGCAGCTCCCCGTAACGTAACTCCGCAGGCTCCACAGAGCAGCGGAGAGAAGCTGGACGCCGTCCTTCACGCTGCCCCCGCCACCATTACTCGCACCGGAGCGCATGGCCGACTTGGCGGTCTTGCGCTTATTGCGGGGAATACGCGCTATCTGTGCAGCCATCGACCCCGTACGTGCAAAGAGCGCGCGCAGAAACTCAATATCGATATCCAACTGCGGCCCGGACACAAGTGCGCGTCGAAAGAAGCCCTCGTTGGCGCGCAGGTGGCGGTACCGCCTCCAGAGCGCCACACTGTCCGCGCGAATGCCGTCGTAGTAGTCGTCGCCGGCCAGCAACATCAAGAACACGAAGTCCACTCGGTAGGAGGGCAGGAGATCGGCAGAGAGGGGCGGGTTGGGCACGGCGTTGGACCAGTGCTGCGTTAACTCCTGCAATGAGGTGAGGGAGAAGCCAAAGGGATCCACCAGGGTGCAGTAGGCATAGGGCGTGGCAATCATGGCCACCAGAATCAGATCCGAGTCGTTGCCCACCATTGTAATGGCGTCCTCGGGGCAGTAGGTCCCGTCTTGTACGTTCTCCCGCCAGAGCTGTCGAAGCAGGCCTGAAATCTTCACCTCACCCTCACCCGCGACGCGACACCCACACACCCGCAGTGTTTTCCACGAATACTGCGCCTTGCGCTTCTCCAGGTGCGACGTGACGTACTCCTCGCAGGCCAGAACAAACTGCGACCCACACAAGATCTCTTCACGGTGCAAGGGCACGCCATCACGGGTGAGATCGCTTGTGTAGGCGGAGGTGGTGATCGCACCACTGTTGGCCGCAGCGGCAGCGCACCCGCTCTTCGAAGCAGCGGCGGACACGCAGGCCGGCCGTGGCGCGTTCACGGCGAGGGATCGGCGACGCTCCTTCTGCGTCTTTAGCTTCGCGACAGGGGCGACGCCGTCAAACACCAACACCAGTGTGTCGCTCGGGCGCACCTTGGCGAGCAGCTCATCCACGCGGGCCGTCACGGCACGCAGTGCCGCCGCGGTCGTGGGTTTGTGCGGCTCGTAAGCCATATGCAGCACGGCATTCATGTCGATGAAGAGGTGCCGTGGGTTGACGCCGTAGCACGTGGACCGGGCATTTTTGTTAGGGTAGACATACTGGATGTTATGATGCTCCACATAGTTCCATAGTCCCTTAACGCCCATCTTTTTCTTTCTTTTGTGTGTGTATGTTACCTCTCGTCAAAAATAAAAAAGCCTCTCCCATCAACAGACACCCAAAAAAAAAAAAAAACCCACGCAAAATCACGTCCGTGCAGGTACGCGAACGCACAGATGATACTTTACAAGTGGGCGAGAGAAGGCAAGAGGAAAGAAAAGGGGGAAACGAACGGGCAGAGCAAAACGTGCAAACCTTCGAGCAAAGAAGGAAAGAGGCCTATAGAATACGTTCACTGACCTATACGAATGCCTAATGAGCCGACTTAATGGATGCCAGGCAGATGCAGATACATAAAGGGTGGAGAGAGTAGCTCAAGGGGCTAAGGAAGTTCTTTGACTCCTGCGGTCGTGTCTCCGTGTCGTACACCAGCAGAAAAGAGGACTTTGCGTGCCACTACAAGTGATGGCGTGGGTGGCGACATAGAAGAGAGAGAGAGAGAGGAGGCAGAAGGAAAAGAAAGCGTTTGTAAAGCACAGGAAAGAGGGAGGAGGCTCTGGAAAGCATCACGTACTTTTCTTAGGGAACGAAATGTTTGAATAGAAGACTCATACCCCTTGCTGAAAGGGTGAGGGTGGCCTGTGAGAGGGGCTGGTTTTTTTTTTTTCATGCTCATTGGCAACAACAAAAAAGAAAGAAGTAATCCAGCTATACAAACATGAATTCTCTACAGAGTAGATCGAACAGCAAGAGTTGTGGATTCACGGCGTTACCGGTGGTGCCGAGCCGCAAAAGGTGATGCGGTATACTAGTAGTAAAGCGCCGCTACGTTTGCGGTAGTGCTTGGTTGTTGTTATTGTTGCTTTTTCTTTTTTAAAGATACTTCTCATCACTTTCCTTATTTTCCTATTATGACTTCAAATACCCGTTTTGGTTAACAACAAAAAAAGGCTTTGAAGTACGCTTCCGTGTATAAAAAGAGGCGCGTTATATTTTTTTTTCCTTTTCGACTTCAAAATAAAAAACAAATTAAGAACAAGAAAAGCTCCACAAAGTGGAAGCGTCAGAGACGCAGGCGAACAGAAGACGAATAACGAAGGCGCACGCACGCACAAGAAAGAATAGAAATGCCACCATTTACAGCTACTAAGAGGAGCGAGAGAGAAAGAGCTCAGAGCATTGGTTTCGAACGCATAATAGGTAAAAGAATAATAATAGATTTTTATCGATATATTCCTCTCCTTTCTTCTTTTGAGAAAAAAGATATATATTTCAAGGTATAGATGGCAGAAGCATCCGAAAGACAAGAAAGAAAAGAAGAAGAATGCGATTTTCTATATAAACCAGAAGCTTTCTTGTCACTGAAACACTTAATTGCGAGGGAGTAGTACGCAACCTTGGATGTATATAGATAGCGTGGAGGATCACAGGGTCAAGAGGAAAAGCGGTTGGAACACGTATACATGCAATATTCTACTATATACTCTCCGGATATTGTAGATGAAACAAAAGAGCGGCAGCTGATGTCTGAAAGTCACAAGAAAAAAAAAACGGAAAAAAGGAAAAAGGAAAGCCAAACAGTCAGGAAGACATGAAAAAGAGGCTTGTAGAGGAAAAAAAAAAAGAAAGAAAAAAAAAGTGGAGTATGTACTTTGCACATCGCCTTATTGAACACTGAACATTTTACACTTTCAACAACAAAAAAAAAGTTTCAACTGGAAATGGGAGATTCAAATTGAAGGCCCACGCCGACACATTTACACACAGACAGAAGAGAAAGAGAGTACAGATAGTTAGCGGTAGGGAAAAAATTAGAAACAAAAGAAGATAGCCATCAAAAGGAAATAACGTGAGGAAAGTTGCCGAGGCTTGCGCTGGCGAAGAAGCGAAGTAAAGAGGGGCGCATATAAAACAAACAAAAAATCAACAAAACGATAGGGGGGAAAGGAAAGAAAGAAAATCTGCGCTCTGCGGTGTAAAAGGAACAAATTCGACGGAAAGATGAATATCACAAAGCTATAATGTAACGTCTGTGCGGCAGCAGCAGCTTATCTCGTCCACCTGATCTTTACTTTGTTTTCTTTATATTGGCGGTGGCAGTGGCAGGGGTGAAAGCCGACTCAAATGATATGCATAACGCCGCCTCGTCCGAAGATGGTGGTGGAGGAGAGGGCGGAGAAGGAGGCGTCAATGAGGTACTGTGGAGGGGGTTGGGCGATGCTTTCGTGGTGCGGGGTGTCAGAGAGCTGGCGCAGCCCGTCGTCCTTCAACGCAGCCTCATCAGCGATGGCGACCTTGTTGCTAAAGGAGATGGACGATCGACGACTGCGCTCCGCAGCTAACGTGTGCGATACGGATAGACCCGGAGAGAACGCGTTGCACGATACGTCACTCAACGTGGACGGCAGCGGACTCGCCTCCTTCACCCACGGTTGAGGCTTGAGCTCGCCAGACACGACCTCTCGCCTTCTCTGATTGAAGCCACGACCTACGCGCTTTCCACGACGCGCACGCTGCACAACCATGCCACCGCTGGACACCTCTTCCACAGCCGCGTCCATCTCCAGGGAAGGCGTGGCGGGGCCACCGTCATAATCGTCGCTGCCCGACCAATGCTGCGGGCGATGCGGGACGCGAACGCCGCTGTAGCCCTCTAGCGGCGAAACACTGCGTGGCAGGCGCCCCGCCTCGCCGCCTCGGTCCCCTGTTTTTATGGGTGATAGCATGACATTCTCTTTTGCGGGTGGTGGTGCCAGCGCTGTCGGTGCCTTTGATAATGTAGAGGATGGCAGCGATGGCAGCGGTGTGGAGGCACGGTAAAACCCTGCCGCTGCCATCGTTGTGTGTCTCCGCAGCGATGCACCTGAGTTGGAGAGGGAGGAGGACACGCGGCTTTCTGTGGCGATGCTGGAGGCACTCTCACTCAGTCTGCGCGTGACCGCTACGGCCTTGGGTGGGCTGATACGGTTTTCTTGTGTCCACGATGCGCCTGTCGCGTCACTGCTGCAGTTGCTATTCGATCTCCCTAACCCTTCATCGAAGCACGGGGAGTCAAAGCTCAACGTCACCGCTGCCTTCGCCATCGCAGGCGCCTCCGCATGCCGCATCGCGGGTAATCGACTGCCGCGCATGAGCTCCCCTGCACTCACGCACCGTAGACGCTGCATGGGGAGGGGTCCGCTGCGCTCGTTGTGCGGCGCGGTTTGCGTGCGCCGCGCCGAGACCCACTCGTGCTGTGGCGGCCGTGTGGCGGGCGGCGTGGGGGTGTGAAGGCCACCTAGGGTCTCGCGTGGGGTGGCCTCATGCGAGGCGCTGCCCTCCGTCAACGTAAGGGAGTTGCCGACGACGTACACAGGCGAGATGCTGTCCCCCAAGGGGAAGGAACGCGTGATGGACTGTCTGATGCGCTCCCGATCAGAGAGCTGCGTCGGTGCAGGAAGCTCAGGGGAATCGGGATTCATCTTCCTCGACTCAGGTCGTACGGCATAGGGGTGTAAGGGTGGGGAAGCGACACAGAGTTCTCCACAGACACACACACACACACACACACACACAGAAAATCGCGTGGTGGTCTTGTGTTTTTGTTTTTGCGCTCCCAGAGACGCAGCGCGCACAGCGTAGTGAGCACCACAGAATTGAGAGCTTTGAGAAAGAAAGAAACAGGAAAATGGCACTAATTAACAAAAAAGCACAACTTGTGCTGCAGAATACGGAACAGGAATCAAAAACACAAAAATCAAGGTACGCTGGTCAACTTGAACGCCGAACAATAGAAAAGACTCAAAAAAAAAAAAACGATCGTGTACAGTTAAAGCGGAGCACAATAACAACAAAAAAATGCTATTGCAGGGCAAGAGTGGCTTAAAGCAAAGACGCTTTCCTTGTCTCTCTCTCTTTAACCAGCCCTTCTTCAAAAATACCACTGCAGACGAGCAGCAGTGAAAATAACGCGATAACAACGTGCTCCTACGCAAAGCCACAACAACTGCCAGGGTTTATTTTCCTTTGGTGTATACTTCGAAATGAGAAAAATAAAAACCCAATGTGACTTGTTGGAAAGGGGAGAAAGGGAGGCAGAAAAAGTAAAACAATTCTGTCGACGCGTCGCTACGAATAAGGAAAAAATGAAAACTCAAATGAGAGAGAATGTGAAGGCGGACAAGCGGAGGTGGGAGAAAAAGAGGAGATAGGAAACGGCCTTCGGAGCGGCTAGGGTATAAACGAAAACACTAAGATGGATGACAAGAACATAAAATCCATAGTAAAAGAAAAAAAATGGAATGGAGCTATAAAAATAAATATAAGAAGAAAAGACTCGTCAGCAAAATTCCACAAAGCTATGCGAACTCTAGATATATGTAAACAAACGTTATTTCTTCTTTTAAGAATGGAGTGGTACAGATAAGCGACAAGAACAGAAGAATTAGCCCTACCGGAGTCAAATACGGATAAATAAAACAACCAGGAATCAAAATAAAACAAACCCACCTTAGCAAAGAAAAAGGAAGACACGACTAGAGGAGAGGAGCGAAAGCAGTGGAGGATAATATATATGTAAGCTTCGCGACGCAACCTTAAAGAGAGCGACGGCAAGAAGTGAAAGAAAAATATAAATAGTTATAGTAGCGCTTCTTGCGTTCACGAGTTGTTGATATCAAGACGGAGAGATATTTATTTAAAAAAAAAGAATAAAAACCACCAAAGCAAGGCGAATTTACAGTCCACCTGGGCCTATAGATGTTTTGTTGTTGTTGTTTTTTGTTATTTACGGTGTGCTGTTTTAGCTTCACCTTTGCTCTTAGATCACGCGCCTCTGCTTGACACGAAGAAGCAAAAACACAAAACAAAACGTAGAAAAAGAAGAAGCAAAAATTAAAAGCAGCGTTGAAGGAAATGAAAAAAAAAATTCAGAGTAGCCTGCGTTCGTCTCGTTTTTTGGAAATGAGTAAACGCTGAAAATGGCAAGCAGACAAACAATCAACAGAAAAAAAAAAAATGTGTGAAAGCAAAGACTGTTACGAACAAGAAAGAGCTAAAAGAAAAAAAGGCAATGGAATTAGATGAGGTAAGGTAAGGCGAGAACGGGCGGAAGAGATGGAAAGCAGAAAGGGTGAAAAAAAAAAAAAATCAAAGTCAAGATGATCGAAAATAAAGTTGAAACACGCACGTGCACAATCAGCCGCGAAGGAATGCTAGGGATAAGAATAAGAGGAAGAGCGCAGTGCAATGTGCATAAATAAAAAACACAATTTATTGATTAACTGCAACACACAGGTTCCTCCTTTTTGTTCTTTTTCTTTTCTTTTTCCTTGTATTTCAGGATCACACAGACTTCTTGACCAGACGTTTTTCAGAAAAAAAAAAAATGTCGGCGACGAAATCTCAAAACTGTGGACTCCGGAATACCCAAAAACGTTGCCCAGTGTTGTTGTTGTTGTTGTTGTTGTTGTTGTGTGTGTGGAAAGGCCAAGAAGAGAAACGAAATGGATACTTGATACAGCAGACAGAAGCTCCCGATATGCTATGCGAAGCACACACACACACACACAGAGTGGGACGTGTAATACAGAAAAAAAAAAAGGAGGAGACTGAGTCGTCGATCCGCACAAACGCACGGGTGGGTGGTTGAATACGCTGTCAATCAAGAGAAGCAGGACTCTGCTGATCAGTCAGGATAGAGGGTAAACGGGCAAACAAGCGTCTGGGAGAAACAACAGAAAGAAACCCGATGCTTGGCACCAATCAAAGGCAAGCGTAGAAAGCGAAGCCGTTCCTTCTGCTGGGGGTTTTTGCTGTTTCGTTTTCTTCGTTCTGACGTGCGCCTGCTCCCCTACCGAGAATGAGACAAATCCGATTCGGTTCTGTGCACCGTTATCGATTGGTGTGTATGTGTGTGTTACAATTACTCCGGGTGCTCGATAGCTCCTATCCACTCCGGTGTCGGCCCTTTACCTATTGGCGTTGACAACGACAATTTAAGAATAAAGAATGTTTCGGTCGCTTGTATTCTTACTTCGCCAGTGTGTGTAATTGTAATGATCCCTTCGACCAGATCGCTGTGGGAGTGAACGGCAATGCAGCGGCTTTTATTGAGCAGATTGTTTAATTATTATCTGCCATGCTCAGGTTATACTTTTTTTTTTTCTTAGAAACTTTAGAAGGAGAAGGAGACGTATAGCTTTGCTCTTGAGAGAGGCCGTCTGGGTGAGGAAAAGAAAAGTATTGGCGTGCTAGATGAAAAGTCAGTTGACAAAGATAGGAAGAACAATAGAGTGATCAGTGGCGTGAGAAAATTGAAAATTAGAGGGGAAAAAAGTGAGGGAACATGAGATAATTTGAGAGAGTCACGGGCATCAAAAAAACAAAAAAGAGCAATAGCAGAACCCAAGCATTTGAAAAGTGCTGAGGTAGCTGGCATAGATGATACATGCGGTTTCGATACTCTTGCTATCTGAAACCGCCAAGTATACCTACATGTCATTTGGCGTCTCTACTCGTTGGTATTCTTCTTTGAAATGGAAAAAAAGAACAGATCATTTGACATTGTGTCGTTGGTAATTGGAGTAGAAGCGCTTGGAGCAAAAGAAAAAAAAAAGACGAGCTTAGTGGTCCAGCAGTTCCTTAAACCAAGCAAAGAGAGAGGCGATAGCGAGAATACACCTCGTTTTTTTTTTCTCACATTTCTGTGAGCAGGTACGTCATGTGAAATCAATTTTGAGGAGAGAGGATATCCTTTGTCTAGAGCGAGCGCTGTTAAGCGGGAGCACCGCATGTTCTTTGGCGGAAGACAGCAGACGCCAGCAGCACAACGTGTCGTACATCTTTGCTCTCTTTCTGTACCGCGCCAGTCCTATTGCATTTGGTATTTTCCATCTAAAAAGTGTCGAAACAATTGAAAACAAACAAACGAATAAACACAATCCAGAGGGAAAAGGAAAGCTATTGCTAATAGCTCTTTCCACCTCGTCTCTTTGCCGACCAGAATGAGCTTCATCACACCTACGCACGCACACACACACGCATATGCAGGCATGCACACCAGCTAAAAGAGCCCCTGTAATCCATCCTAAAATGCGTGCAAGCCTTTAATCGCCTGCAGCAGTGCACGCTCCACAAAGAGCTTCAAAACGGGGGAACCGAGGGTGAAGAGCACGTTAAGCTTTGCCACGTCGGTGGACACCTTGAAGGAACCCACTGACACGTCGGCCTCCTGGAATGTCACGTACGCTTTGCCGGACGCCATCAGCCAGACATACACGATGCCCTTCAGCTTCACGTTAGATGCGCTGATGGTGGCCGTACCGCGGGTGATGCCGTCGCGGTACTTCTCAGGGGCGTGATGGCGCAGAGTCCACGCCGCCGCACGCGATCGCGGCTGCAGCATCTTTCTTCGCGACTGCTGCGCGGCACGATTCTGCCGCGCCGCCTCCGCCTCGTCGATGTAGGCAAACTGAATGGGCTCGAGCCTCAGCTTCTTCACGTTGAGCTTTACACGCAAGCGCGTGCCCTCTTCGCAGAAGCTGAGCTCGCACTTTTCCTCGCGGAAGAGAAGCTCCTGCAGCCTCACCGGAGACGTGGAGAGAAGAAGCGAGCCGAAGAGCGGCAGATCCATCGGCTCCTCCGTGAAGCCCTCCGCAATCTCCTTTCCTCGCAGGGCCACCCCCGCCACGTGCAGCAGCCGACGCAAGATCTCCGTGAGTTGGGTGCGGATGGCGCGGCAGTCATCATAGACGCAGCGTACCAGCTCGCAGCGGTACTTGGCACCGAAGACGTCCTCGAAGGGCTTCAGCATCTCCACAATGCAGCTCCACCGCTCTTCCTCTTGATTTAGGTAGGCTGCCGGATCCAGACTCGAGCAGCCCGAGTGAGCTGCTGGGAGAGAGACCGCCTGGCCGTACACTCGATCCCGGGCGTTACCGGCGTGGGATGACGGTTCAGCAGCAGCAGCAGCAGCCGCAACGGTAGAAGCAGATCTGCTGCCCAGAGGCACGTCACGGTTGCCGCGGCTGTCTCGCGTTGCCCAATCCACCTGCTGCGTGCCAGTTGATGGGTCTGTGTAAATCTCGTCGTCTGTGCGCATCGTGCTCTCCAGCGCGTTGCCTGTGGCGCGCATTGATTGCGACATCCGCTGCTGCTGCTGCTGCTGTTGTTGTTGTTGATCGTGTTCCCCGTCCTCGCCTAACACAGTCTCGTGTGTCGGGTTGGTCGTCGGCGACAACTCCGCATTCTCGCGGAAGACCAAATTACCCACCGGCTTCAGTGTGCGCATCCGCTGCTTCACCTTCTCGGACGAGGTAAGAGGGCGGCGCTTACGTGACTTGAGCGTCTCCACTGCTGTCTCGCGAAGACTGAGCTGTGGGACACACTGCGTAGAGGCGTCGCTCTGGCTCGCCAGAAAGTCAGGTTGGTGCTCCGCTGCAGACCGCCCACCGTCCTCCGTCCCTTCCTCCAACTCAAGCGGCAGCACGGAGGCCTTACGGCGCGACTCTAGCAGGGCTGGATCGCACACCACGTGAATGACAGAGACCACCTCCGTGTCACCGGAGTAGCGCCGGTCTGCTGAGGCGTCCGCAGAGTGGCCTGGGCCCACCTCATCTCTCTCTTTCCCTTCCTCCTCTTCCTCGTCCTCATTCGCACCGTCTTCATCAATCTCATCTTCGCCGTCAAAGCAAAACTGCATCGAGCTCCCGGGGCTTTCAATTGGCTCGTGATGGTTCTCCCCTCGCCCTCGCGGCGTTGGGTTCGGCGACACCGCCAGCAGCGGTGGCAGCGTTTCCGGCGCCTCAACAATGAGCTGCCGATGCACCGAAGGTCCCTGCTGTGACGGGGGGACGGCCTTCGGCTCGGGCGTTTTCAGCAGGATAGACGAGTGCTGACGGTCCAGTAGAGGGTCGTTGAAGAAGGTGGCCTCGTCAAAGACGCGCAGGGCACCCTCCTGCTGCCGCAGTGCCTCGGCCGGCCCCACACGGATCGCCTCGGGGGCCCACGAGATGATCGGCGCCTTACACTCCGGGTCGCTGTCTTGCAGGTAAAGCACGCCGGTGTCCTCGGGCTCGTGGGCGGGATGAACGGCGGCGCTGGTGTCCAACGAGGCGATGGGTGTCTTGCACCCGTCCCGTGGCTTGTCGCCGCGCCGCTCATGTGTCGGCTTGGGGGACAGCAGCGTCGTGTCGAAGCTGCTCGTGCGTGGGGCGATGAAGCTGGTGTTCATGAAGCGCGCATTGCTGCCGTCCATGGCCAGAGAGAGAAGCCGTGCCCTGCAGCGTTGATCGCCGGGTTGCGCATCACCTTCGCATTGGCTGGACGAGGAGGAAGACGCGGATGGCTCCTCGCGCAGCGGGAGGTCCATGAAGGCCATCTCTGCCAGGTCTCGTGCGGGCAGCAGCATGGCACGGTCCCACTCGGTGGTGTCGACGGCAAAGAGGCCGACAGTCTCGTGGTATTCCTGCAGCTGGGAGAGGTTGCTGAACATGCCTGGGCGGAAAGCGTCGGTGGCGCGCTCCTCCAGTGCCTCCTTCAGCCCACTGAAGGCGGCGGCACGCTGTGCCTTGGTCGACTTGCTCCTGTGCATCACCTCCGTCTGCTCCTTCAGGTAGAGGTACCCCGTGTAGTTGGGGTTGAGGGCCTCGTAGGCGTGCTGGGCCGCCTCGTCCGGGCCGTCCGTTTCGGTGATCACGGACATGAGCTCCTCGTAGGGTGCGTAGGGGAAGAGCGCCTGCAGGTACAGCAGCTGGTCGCGTGACGTCGACAGACTTTTTTTCCGGTGTGCGGCGCGTCGGCTGGATTCTTCCGGTGCCACCTCGGGCCAGAGATCGGAGCTGCTGGAGAAGCGCCGGCCTCCGCTTTTGGAGGAGGACCCGCTGGAAGACACGACCCCCGATTTGCTCGTCGCTGATTTGGGATTCCCCATCGTTACAGTAGATAACAATTATAATAATAGATATGTTTATGTTTACATATATATCCTCAAAATGGCGAAATTACAGATGCGCAGCAGGAAAAAAAAAAAGAGGACCAAAACACGCAGTGAAAAATGATAACAGCTCAAAAGGAGAAAATGGGGGAAGGACGGGGATTGGCGCGAATAGCACTTACGCTCTTAACGTGTGAAGGAAATACACAAGCACACAAAGGATAGCAAAGAAAAGAAAAAAGCTAGAGAAAGCAAAAAAAAAAAAATGGAAGGTGATGATAAAAAGGGGGTTTCAAACGGTTAAGTTGTGAAGAAGTGTCAGGTTACAAGCGAAAGAAGGGCGGGTAAAACACACACACAAAGGAAAGAAAACTTTACTAACAAGACGAAATTGATACTAAAAGCCGCACGTACACACACACACGGTGCCGGTAGGCGAAGGAAGCGTAATCAATCAAGACGTGGCCTAATAAAGTCGTAATCAAAGAACAGACCACTGACACCACTGACACACACACACAGACAAAAAGAAAAGACGTGAGAGAAGTGAGGCTAGCGCAGTAGCGATAAAAAAAAAAAAAAAGGTTGCCCTAAAGTATACAACCCCGGTAAAGATACGCACTTCAATATGTTGCCTATTGTCCAATCGATATGTGGGTCTATATATGTGTGTGGTTGTTGATGTTATTATCGAATTATGTGCAGATAGATATACTTCGTTGTTCTTACTATGAAAAAAACTTTACAGTCAATTGCTCTTTCTTATTCTCTTTCTCTCTCTCTCCCTCAACTGGGTGACAACTCTTAATCTAAACACGCACTTCTGCCGAGGCACGGCCCACGCAGTCTCAGCGACTGCAGACCGGAATAGGGGGCGGAGAAGGGTTTAAGGTGAAAGGCCAAATCAGGAGGAGAACTATATTGCTCGTTGTTCTATAAAGCCCAAATGGAGAGAACGCAGAGACTGCTGCTTCGCTCTCTCTCTCTAGTGAAGGGACCTACGTGTGTGCTCAAAGGTAGCACTTTTTTTTTTTCTTCTCCATTTCAAATACGCAAAGTGTGCGCGCGGTTACAAAAACGCAGCCAGGGTATTGGTAAAACAAAACAAAAACACGCAGTAAAAAGAAAGAGATCAGGATGAAGAAGTGCGGGAAAAGAAAACGAGTAGTTTAAAAATTACGCCTTTTGAGTAGAAGGAGAGGAAAAGATTCATAAATCTATTTTCAAACCTATGCATTGTAGCTGAGCATTGGGTCTGTACCGAGACAACAACCCCGCAAAACAGAATACCGAAACTTGACTGTGCGCTACCGAAAAAAAAGGACTAGTAAGCGAGAGGGAGCTGGCGCCGGCATGAGTTCTGCTTCGCTGCTGGATTCTTCAGTATAGGTGCGCGAGCATCGCATTTGACGGTGGCTGCAACTTCAACCGCGCCGCGTGCCGCGTGTTCAATGAGGCTTACAATGAAAAACGTTTTCAATCGTTCGTTCCATTCTTTTTTTTTTTTTTTGCGTCACCTCCCAGCGATGAGAGATGAAGGACATCTTGATAGCAGAAAACTGTGCAAAACAAAAGAAGAAGAAATGAGACTGAAGAGTGGACTCTGAAAAAAAAAAAAAATCAAGCTGGAGAGGTAAAGAGAGAATATCAGTCTTTTTGACTCGCCGATCTGGGCGGCTCGGTGTTCGCAAAAAGTGAAAACAAAATAACAAAAGCACCGAGCTCAATGCTACGGTGTTGGGGATGCTGCCATCAACACACGCATGGCGCTCAACGCGGTCTTCAGCTCATTTGACAGACACAGGCACAACAGCTGCCTACGCTTCCATGCTGGCGTGGCCGTCTCCCGTACAGGTGTGCCAGCACTCAGGTGGCGCAGCTGGTGCTCAAGGCTACTCAGTGTGCCGTGTGCGGCGTCCAAGAGCTCCACACAGGACAGCGGGCCCTGTTGTGCTCCGTTGACGCTTTTGCCGTCTTTGTGTGACACTCTACCGCTACTCAGGAAGAGTCGGGGGTGGTAGGTGCAAATGCTGTACACCGCCACCACGTGCAACCACGTGCATGCAAGAAGATCTAGCTCTGGCACCGCCTGCACGTCGCTCCAGAGAGAAGTTGACGATGCGAAGTACGGGTGGAGAGGGAGAAGGGCCTGGACGTAGATCTCAATAGGGGATAAGTCAGAAAAGTCCTCCTTGGCGCATCTTCCATTGCTGCCCGTACGCGTCGTGGTGATTCCACCCCGTGTGCACCGCCTTATGCGTGCGTCGACGTCAGGTGCTCTTGCTCTCCGCTTCTGTTGTGTCACCTCACCAATACTTGCCAGCACATCACACAAGTACCGGAAGGGCTGCATCTGCATTGTGTTCCGTGCTTCAGTGACCACGCACTGTCCGTCACGTACAGTCGCCTCCAGCTCTCTCACGCCCCTGTGCAGCATCCATGCCAGTACATCATCTTCCGCGATTGTGTTCGTCCCAGGCTCCAAAAGAGCGGCACGCAGGCAGGCCAGAAGACGCATTTGGGCAGGCATGTGCGCAGGATCCAGTGGGAGGTGGCGCCACCACTCGCCCACAAAGACCTGCAGACGCCACACCACGAGTACAGCATCAGGCACATCCCCAGTACCGCAAATATCTGAAGAGGCGTGGTGCGCGTCGTGCCCACCATCGAGCGTGTTTGGGTAGTGAAGTGTACGCCACAGAAGAGGAAGCAAGAGAGAAAAGGTGCTGCGTTCATCGGCGGTCACTGTGCTGACACACGCATCCCTTGCTGCGGTATTGTACCGTCCGATCACGTTGGCCTCCGCTCTACGACACTGCACGATGCCGCCTAGCACTGCCACCTCGACAGCTCGCTCCCAGGTACCCAATGAGAGGTGCCTCGCACTTCCATGATCCTCGGCAACGCACACGCGAAGGGCAAGACAGCTAAGGGACCAGAGGAGCGGGCGGAGCTCCTTCAGCACAGACCCCGTTGCACCTCCAAGCTCACCGCGCGAGGCGTCACCAGCGCCTGTATCACACCTCTCCCCGCGGCGGTGCAGTGACGTACGCCCTCGCTGAAGCAGCGATGCGCCGCCATCGCAAGCGGCCAAGCGACACACTGCGCGACACAGTAAGTTGAGGTGCTCCACAAGATCAGAAAGTATACACGAAGGTTTTTCACATGTCCTCCCTACGAACGGCCCTTCTCTCCCCGTCGATGTACCACAGTGCACGCCGGATGAAGGCTTTTGGTTGCCCGCAACACTTGCAGTTCCCGTTGAAGGGATAGAAGACGTCTTTTGGTGCTCGATCGTGTCTGAAATATTTGCGCTGCCCGTGAGAAAGATGACGCGTTCATCTCGATGCCACTGGTCAGTCGGTGCCGTCCATAAAGCTGGTACCGTGAAGGAGGAGGAGGAGCGCTTGTGTGGGTTGCCGTTGTTGGCCTCCCGCAGGGTGCCCTCTGCCAAGAAGCCGCCAACCGCAGTACGACCCTTCCATAAGCACTCGACGTTTGACATTGTCGTGTCCGCCAGGCTCCCAGCAGGAACAAAGGACGACCCCAGCGGAAGAGCAGCTCTCTCTTGATGTAAACCTGGAACGACTGGGGAAGCAGTGCTTGACAACTCCTCGGCTGGAGAGCAAGAAAACAAGGTTGAGCTGCCATAACGAAAGCCCTGCGAGAGCGGAGCTGCGTCAGCAAAGTCAAAGTGGCACAACGGCGTGTCCCCCTCCGCCTCCGCCGCTGACGTCTCTGTTGAGTCAGTAAGGTGCGCCGGCAGGGATTGCGAAACGCTCTGCAGGTAGCTGCATAAGTACAGCTTCAGCAGTCGGTACAGCCACCCATTCAGCTGCGGCGCCGATGCATTCGCTCTGGAAGTGGCGATAACGTGCCACGCGGCCTCGTCGGTGAAGGCCCCCCATACGATCTGCTGAAGCGCGTCTTTGATCGGAGAAGACGGACCAGCGTGCGCTCGCGCGGCAACCCACCACATACACACACGCCAGTGAAGCGCAGAAGCACCAACATCGTTGGAGTCTCTCTTATCTTCGCCGTTTGATGATGGCGAAGGCTTCGTCGTAGGAGCGTCATGGCACTTGAAGCGCCGGAATGACATTCCTCTCTTCAGAACTACCCCTTCGACCGCGTTGCACAGCATCTCCGGCAGTGAGGACTGGCACAGCACCTCGAACAGGGAGGGCATCGATGATGTCAGGCGACGGCTCTTGTGGCGCTGCGTCGTTGCGAGCACACAAAGAAGAGTGACGGCCACGTCGCCAATGTCGGAAGGGGTGTTGGTGGGCGTCATGCACTCTCCTGCGACATCCTCTGTTTCCCAGCGGACAGGCTTGTTGGCAAGAATGGTAACCGTCGATGCAACGAGCGCGCGCCAAGCAGAAACACAGCAGGCCTCATCGATGTGGCAGAAGGGGCGATGCACCAGGCCGCGTGCGTCGCTCTTACTGGTCCTGTCATGCAAATAAGAGTCGATGCTCTCTGCTATGATCCAGTGGACACGCAACTTCTTATCGGCACTCGATGGAGAAAATCGAGCACACATCCGAGGTACGTCAAGCGAAGTACAAAGGTGGCCGTGAGAGCAATACGCACACCACGACGATGCGAGAGAAGAAAGCGCAGCGTCATGCACGCGGTGAAAATGCCTACACAGCGTGGCAGCGCA
The DNA here is from genome assembly GCA_030849845.1 of Crithidia brevicula. Classification (NCBI taxonomy): domain Eukaryota; phylum Euglenozoa; class Kinetoplastea; order Trypanosomatida; family Trypanosomatidae; genus Crithidia; species Crithidia brevicula. The sequence goes on along the minus strand of JASAOD010001828.1, from coordinate 6,535 downwards.
CTCCACGCAACTCTCCTTCGCTAAAGTCGCACTCTGCTGCAGCTGCTCTTGAAGCCACTCATAAAAGCCGATGCCCTCAACGAGAAGTGGCGGCGTTTCGATTGTGAGAAGGAGAGAGAGCAGCGTCCACGTCTCGGGCTCCGGCGCACAGGGTAATAAAGAACACGTGGGGAGACAGCACAAGGGGAGAGCATCGCACAGAAGACGCACGGAGACGTCGATCGATCTAGCGCAACACGCATCACGACGAACATCTTTGACAAAGGTGGACGGCCGCACAGGTGCTCTTGGTGAGGCCTTTCCGCCATTCGTGCTGCGCGTGTACCGCCCGTGCACCAGCTGCAGCAAAGCCACGGACCGCAGCGTCGCCTCCCGCATGGTCATCGCCATCGTCCCCGTCGCTTTCCCTGCACTAACAGGAGAAAACGCCTCACCATTAACCCGGATAGTTGCTCTGCTGTCTGCTCGCATCTTTGACACCTCTAGCACCCGCAACCACCACTCCCACGACCGTGAGCACAGCTCCCAGCAGTACTGACGTGTCATTTGGTAAAAGGCGAGAATTGGGTTGGAAGGGCACAGAAACCGAAGCAGTGAAAGCTCACATCCAGTTTCAACACAGCTAAGGTCTTCGTTTGCCGCGCGCTCTGTGGCCTCCTCGCCCAGCCAGAGCTTGCGCAGCACGACACAGTGTAGCGCGGTGCATCGCATATTTTCTGAAAGCCGCATGTTCGGGGTTGCTCCAGTCGATCTCTGTTGACCGGCAGAGTGAGGCGGTGGCATTCCCAACACCCCCGCCGACTCCTCGCCCATCGAGTGCATCAGCTGTGAAGGTGCAGCAGGGTCGTGCAAGGCACGCGATAGGGTATGGACGATGCGCAGGGAGTGGGACCTTAGCACCCATTGAAGTTCACTGCCGCAGCTTTTCGCTGCCTGCAGTGGAGAGTCGCCATGCGTCAAGAACAGCCGGCTGTGAACGTGCAGTAGCTCTTGTAAGGTAAAGCACTCGACAGGTACACAAGCCAGCACGTGTCGCATCCACAAAGGAGTGTGTGGCGCCGACACGCAAATGCATGCGTTCACGTACACCTCCAGCACGTAGAGCAGCTGCACGGCACCCTGACGGTCGCAAAGCATCGGTGAAGCGCTACAAGGCTGTTGAGCGCGCCATGCCTCGCGTTGCAATCCCGAGCGTTCGTCAGTGAAGCCATCCACACCAACCTGCCTATTGAGCTCGCTCCCTTGTGATGCCAACGCGCGGTCCACCGCTGACAGAAACGCTCGCACGGTGCGCTGCGTGTGGTGCTGCTGCAGAATGCGCGTCATGGCGGCAATTGCTGCCACCTCCTCGCACCACGACAGCGGCCCCGATTTCCTGGCTGGTGTGGGATCCAAACGTGCGCCTGCAGGACCCTGACGAAGCGCCACAAGGAAAAGTCGGAGCACGTGCGCAGTCACCATGTGATGCGAGACGCGAAGCAGCGATAGACCCTCCAGTAGCACCGTCAGTTGCACATGTGTGTAGCTGGGCAGACACGGCGTCACATGACATAGCAGGCCGGGAATGTGCAGCTGTGTGTGCACGTGTAGCTGTCCGATGGCGCATATTGACATACACGCAGCTGACGCATCGTAAAATCGAATACAGCGTACCGCACAGTTGAGCAGCTGCGTAAGTACGCATTTGGAACCCATGCCCGATGTATCCTGCCTCTGTCGCTTCGTTCTTTTCTGCTTAAAAGGGGGAACGAAGAAGTTTTCGCCGCCTCACAGAGAAACACTTTGGATCGAAGGGTTCGCACTGGTGCCTGTGGGTTCGTAACACGGCTTTGCTCACTCCTGTGCAGCGAAGAGCGTTGTCTCCGTCTTGGCCATTCAGGAAGTCTGTTTGTTTGTTTGTTTTTGTTTTATTTTGGGGAAGGTATGTCTTCAGGCATGTGTCGTCAATCGCAGAGAGATACGTGCTGGAAATGAAGGGGTTTAGTTGTTTTTTAAGAGGGAAAACGTTAGTTGTATCGCAAGTGTCGCAGGTGCCGAAACAGACACGGGCTCCAAAGTATACTCGCCGCACAGTACAGCCTCGATTCAACCATGAAACACACAGAGACGAGCGCAAAGAAAGAACGAAGCGACCAATCAGGTGTACAGAACTTGACATGCTGCATAATCTTTCAGATGAATGCACGTTTTCTTTTGACTCAACAAGAGAGATGGTGATGCTCACTCACTAAACACTGATTACGGGTGGTAAACAAAAAGAGAAAGAGAGATCCTTGTTGGCAAATCTGTCTTCCAGTTGAAGCGTCCTCACAGTTTCTCTGTGTAAGGTAGCATACCGGATGCAGACAACGTGTTGTGAACACGTTTGAGAGAACAAAAAAAAAGAGCACAAACTTGTCTTGTACCCTAGCAGTAATAAATGAAAAAATCCCTTCAATGTGTCGCAGAAGTGGTTGTACCCGACGACATCACCGGTGGTTGCCAGAAAAAGGCGCGCGAAAGCAGATAGCAGCAAAGGAAATCAATAAAACAGCAAAAACGAGAGTGATTCCATCGGGAGATACGCAACAATAATGACATATTGACTACACGTAAACCTTCTCAGGAATTCTGCGCTGTTATAGTGTGACGTGACGACTATGTCCACTCCCACACGCGAAAAAGCGCAGTTGCCTTTTTTTTGTTTTTTTTGTTTCTTTCCACGGTTCCTCCTCAGTATTTGAAGCTGCCCGCGACACGCGCCTCTCGTTCTTCGAGCCTTTCAAGGCGCTCCGCAAAGTCCGCTTCCCATAAACGTCGTTGTGTCTCCCACGCAGCCACTGACTGCGCAAAAGTACGCCGCGACTCCTCCAACTGGCCTTCACGCTCTGCCAGCACGTCCCATCGCCGCTGCAAGGCCTCGTCTGCGCAAGAGGCAACAGGTCCATCAACTGAGAGCTGAATCAGATCGTCAACAGCGTCGGCGACTTGTCGAATTTTGAAGTGTGGTTGGGAATGCCCATTCAAAGACGGAGACTCTCTTTCGCTTTTTGCGAGAGGTAGAGCGGCCTGTGCGGGCACGCTGGGCGCCTGCCGGCCTGGCACACGTTCAAACTCCATCAATCGGTGAACACAGTGTATTCCGTTGCTGGTTGTTGTTGTTTGTTTATTTTCGTTGTAAACCTGTAGGTCTATGGATAGGAGTGTGGAGGTGTACTTATTTCGCCACTGCAGCTGCCACACTCCTCATACGCTTCCCAATGCTGTTGGTGTTCTCCCGCTTGTTTAGAGAGAAGAGGACTCCACGAGAGTGGCCAGACAAACTCTCATGTAGGGATGTTGTAAATTATTAATTTTCTTGGAGTTGTGATTTCACCGAAGCGCTTCGCGCACGGAACTGTACATGTGCCTCTGCGCGACGGCCGCAACACAATCGTGTTGTTTTATATTATACTTCTTATTATTATTCTGCACTTGAAGTAATGGTGAGAACACAAAGTTGGATATATTGTATCTGCTAAAGACAAAGGAAGAAGGAGGGAGAGAGCGCAGAGATGTAGCAGAGTTTGGAATATCCACACAGCAAAAGTCACTTTGGGTTTCGCACCAACAGCATTGCTCGTCATCGAGCGAACGTGACCAATGACCACGCACTGAAAACAAAGAGGTGGAAGCCAGTCGGTCATCAAGGAGACGAAGATGCCAGTCTTTTAATAACAGAAAAAAAAAAAAATAAGAGTACAGAGACGCCGCCTGGGTTGTGCAAAGAAAAAAAACGTGAAGTAAGTGTACAGCTTGGTATTGCCTAACGGAGTCCCGATTGAAAGAGTGAGTAAACCGCACCACTCGTTAACCCGGGCGAAGAAAGGCTTCCCCAACAGCCCGGCTCTTTTCTGACACTTCGTTTGGCAGTGGTCGAGCAGGTTTACCTCTCCTTGCGTTACAGGACTACTCACTTTCTTTTGCGAGCTTTCCTCTCTCTCTCTCGATGCCTTTTTGTTTTAAAGGCCAAGATTTTCCTCGGATACAGTTGTTGTTGTTTTTTTAATTTAAAGTTTCACTTTGGGACAGTCAGCTATATTAATGCAGTGAGGTGTAGGTTGAGACGCAATGCATCAATAACAGAAAAAAGATACTATGGCTCCACCCAAATGTGAACACGGAGGTACAGAAAACACGGAAGAATACGCTCTTTTATCTGTTCGTGCTTCAGCTGCATCGAGTTAACGTTTCTTTCCTATCGACATGTCCTTGTACGCACGTCTCCTTTGGACAGTGGCTTTGTTCGATACACACACAAAAATAATTCACATAAAAACAAACAAATTCGTGCAGAGGAAAAAGACAAAAGCCACTCTTCTTCGCTACACTAGTAGAAAAACATGTGCAGTTTCCTTTCGAGTGTATGTCTAAAATGGCAATTACTGTTCCTCTAACGTTTCTTTGTTATTATTATTATTCTTTTTTTTTTTGGAAGATGTTCACTGAATTTTTTCTCTTGGCGTCTCTCAGCGTCGCCCACAGCAGCTTAACGGAAAAAGGAAAAGCACAAAACACACGGGAATACAAAATTAATAAAAATGGTTCTGCTACTCTTTGAAAAAAAGGTGCAAGTGAATGCGAGAAGCAACGCAGCTTCTCGCGATAGTCAGCTTTAAACAACATGACAAACTATGCACCATAAGGCCAGAAAAGAAAAAGGCAGCAAACCTAGCAAGTTGAATAAGAAAGCACACCAAAACAGCGACTTAAGAAGAGAAAAACAAGAAGAGGGAAAGAAACAAAGTATAAAAAAAGTGATGCGGCTGCTTGGCAGAGCACACCTACACGCACGCATTCGTATTCAAGTTTTACTGGCTAACAATCGATCTGCTAGTGCAATTTTAAAAAAAGGTAAACTTCATCTAGTCAGCACAATTGACATAGCCGTGGATCCGCGTCTTTATTAATTCCGCGGCCCAATTTCTGCTCTTTTTTTTCTTTTGTAAAACTCTCTTTCCGAATACGTATCTACATAAACAGGAATCGTGAAGCAATCAACCACGAGAAAAAAAGTCTGTCTTTACACATGGAGCAAATAAATAAGAAGGAGAAGAGAAATAGATTATCTGAAAAAAGGGAGAGAAAGAGTGTGTGTCGAGGTGAGGCATCTCAACTTAATGATGCCTGCTAACCATCCACTTGATCCTCGTGAGACTAATGTACACATCCACAAACGCACAGGTAGCTAATCATATAGATTTGTACTCTATATATGTATATGTGCGTGGCGTCCGTCTTTCAATTCAAAAATAAATGAACAAACCGATGTCATAAAGAGATTCAATTCGAAAAAGAAAAGGAAAATTAAACCTATAATAAGTAATGGGGAGAAAGGCCAAAAAGCAACGAAAAAAAGGCATTGATATGCTGCGATGCAGAGAAAAGAAACATCCGGATAAACAGGAGAGAGAGAGAGAGAGCTAAAAAAAAAGGAAGAAAATCGTCTTACTTCTGTTGCTAGAAGAAGGCACCTAATCAGGGACCGGTAGACCGAAAAAAAAAAAAAGCGATACTCCTTCTCTCTCGCTCTCCCCCTACCTCTCCACGATTTAAGCGCAAGAACAAGCAAATAAAGAGACACTGAAACAAATAACAAATAAGATAACACATTGTCTAATCCATAACAAACAAAAAAAAAATAAGAAAAAGAAAAAGAACGACATGAGAGCAATACAAGCTTTGGGTTGGGAGCGTTGACACGCGACTTGACATTCGAAAGAAAAAGCAATGCGGAAGTAATAAACATTGGTTTACCCGGTACACTAACAAATTGAGTACACATCGTGCATATTCAGCGCTATCCCGGCACACAAGAGAAGCTACACAAACTACACCTTATATATCATAGAGCAAAAGATAGCAACATTATTAAATAAATGAAAAGCAGAAACAAATAAAACGACCGCAATACGCAAAAAAAAAGCTCAAATAATAACAAAGTATAAAAACAATAATAATAATAAGATACATCAAGGCAATAACCCAATTTCAATGATAGTAAAGTCACACACACAGAGAGCGTCATCTGCAGATCCGGTAAACGTTCGAAATACCATTGACACGATGCAGACATATCCGGCAAACCGCACTCATCCGGGCGAAACGGATTTCGGTGTTCTTAGAAAAACAAAATCAGCGGTAGAACCAAAAGTGTTTCCCTACTAAGAAGGAGATCGTCAAAGACACAGAACATTGACGGCATCACGAGGCGAAGTAAAAACGCTGCAGAATCAGTGGTAAAATAGAACATTCTCTTTGTGAAACGATACGCTGGTAAGCATCAGCATCTGATCGCTGTTGCCACAGCAACTGCACCCACAGCGCTTCATCCTAGGCTAGTTCTCTCACCTCAGCTGCTCCTCCTCCTCTCGCTGCCGCTCCGCCTCCTCGCTGATCCGCATGAACACCTGCTCGATCGACGTCTGCGACACGTGGTAGTCGCGAATGCACAGCTCGTCCTTCCGCTCCTCCAGCGACGTGAACACGCTCGACAGCTTCACAGTGTTCGGCAGCT
>JASAOD010001827.1:0-38417 GCA_030849845.1 Crithidia brevicula | reverse complement strand
GAACCTGCCGATGATCCTGCTGGTTTGCCGCGTGCTGAGCCCGCTGCTGGTGATCCCGCTTGTGTTCCTGGTGCCAAACGCGCGTATTTGCGACGACCTCGACATCGACGGCCACATCCTCAAGAAGAAGATTGAAGATGCCGGCATCCTTGCGAGGGATGGAGTTTCGAGTCCCACTGACGTGGACGAAAAGGAATTGGCTAAGAAGGCAAATTAGAAGCTGTGACGGCTGCTGCCCCTCAGGTGATTCTCTGTCGCTGTGAAGGTTGTATGATTCCGTCCTGAACAGTTTTCGTGTTGTGCTGGTCAGCAAGGGGAGAAAGAGTTAACAAAGGTTTTTCTTTTTCTCCGCCCTGTATGACACCCACGCGCGCAGACAAAGGAATACAAAACAGCGCTGCGCTCCTTGAAACTGCGTTGATCCATCTTTTTATTGACTTTTTATTTATTTATTCAACCTATTGCCAATCAAATTTCTCTATATTTTCATTATGCTCTAAGATGGTTTCACCACTTTTTCGTTTTCTTCTTTATTTCTCCTTTCTATTGTACTTGCTTCTGAACTCTTTTTTTTTCTTCTTCTTCTTTAGCCTTCACTCTCACTTCACTTTAATTAATTGTTTTTGTTGTCAGTAGTGAATGATTGTTTTTTTTTTTTCTACTAGCTCATGTTGGACCGGCTACATTTTTGTCGCTCTCTGGCCTCGCCACTCTACATCACTTTCCTTCTTCATCGAGATCCTTTGCACGCACATTCGGTGTTGTCTTCTTGACTTTATCGATTGCAACATCTCTGGTAAGGCTGTGCGAGGTGACAGCTGACGTGTGGACGACTTTTAAGCTTTCTTCCAATGACTGGAGTTTTTTTTTCTTTCTTTCTTTCTTTCTTTATTGCTTCACTTTGCGTCTACAAAGGTAGTTTAATGTCTCTCTCTCTTAATTTTATTAGTCGAGGCACAGCTCTTTGGCCTTGTGTGGTGTTAACTATATATAAAAGAAACCTTGACATCCACGCGTCCACCTCTCTTGTTGCCCTTTCGCCAAGACCCGTTTAATGTAGAGTCTTTTACATAAAGAAAGTCTGTCAGCATCGAAGTGTCCGCTAGAACCAACTTTGTACACGGAGCCATCTAGGACAACTAAGCGTTTGAGAACATGACAATGTCGTTCTCTCTTTTTTTCTCTCTCTCTCTCTTCTTCCTCTCTTTCATTACCTGTCGAGGTCTGAGCTAACATAATAAATAAATTTAATGTTCGTTCAAGAGGAATCAAGGAAATAAAACAACCTTTTAATCAACAATTCACTATGTTCTATGTCAAATATCAGCGTGAATTTATCTAACATTGTCTTGTAATTGCCTTTTTTTTCTCTTTATTTTTCCACCACTAGTTTGCGTTTTCTTTTCCCCTTTTTTATCTATCTCATTTCCTTTACGCTTTCTTTCTTATTTAAAGGTGGGGGGAGCACTTTCATTGCACGGTTTTAAAAATACCCCGCTGTCTGCCATGAGCCGCTCTGCGTGGGTGCTGTTTGATGCACTTAAGAATAAAAAAAAAAACAGAATGAGAAGGCCTCTACGAAAGATAAAGATGAATCCAGCGCTCCAAACCCTATTTTATTAATATTATTACTGGTGTTGATTCTACCTGTCGAAGCTAGTGTCGCAGTAGATGACGTTTTTTTTTGTTATTTTTGTTTCCTTTTATTTTAAATTCAAAAACTGGACTGCAGCGCGTTCAAAGTGTTTTTTTTTTCTCTTTCTTTTCTGTCTTTACCAACTCTTTCATTCTACAACTGTCCCCATTTTTTATTATTATTTTTTTGTGCTGTAGTGATTTTATTTTTCCTGTGGTCGTGACTTGACAATTCTTTTCTTTTTTCTTTTTCACACATATTGTGAAAACGCGGGGCGTTCTTCTTTCTAAACTCTCCCATTCCGCTTACAAAAAGAGGTTTTTTTAAAAATCTCAGGTGCTGAACGTACGCCCAAGATTTATTTCCGTGGATGTGAGAGGAGAGAAAATAGTAATAGTTGAGCTTCGCAGTCAAATCTAACTTTTCAAAATTCTATTCTAATTTCTTAACATTAATGTTTACCTTTCTTTGTGTTTTTTCCCCCTTTTCTTCCTAATTCGACCGACCCACAGGTTAAAAAAAAAAAAAGAATTAGAAGGAGGTGAGCGTGTTAAATAAAATGTACTCGCTTTCCTTGTTAACCCGTTTGAATCCCGTTTCCAGCTTCTCCGTTTCTCAAGCTCGCGTTCACCAAGAACGAGGGTCGTGGATGGACTCCTACGTTTTTTTGTTATTGCTACGTTAACATGTCCTATTCCTGAATCAACAAAGCGACGAGGTATCCTTGCGAGTTAAAGCAACAGAAGCTTCCGATGCACCGAACACAATACGATACACCGCGCCGTGAAAGAACTCTGCGGCGGTGCTACCGCTTCTCGGAATAGCACCGATGCGGAAGATCTTGCATTTCACAATACCATGCTCAAAGCTGTTTGTTTTGTTTGTGTATTTTCTGCTTTTTTCTGGTTTTTTTTTTCCAGAGTTTTTTTTTGCGCTTTATCGCGGAAGCAACGTGCAGCTAATTTTCTTTTGTTGCATTCTTTTTCGCCCTTCGCCTCAACAACGTACTTTGTGAATCCTAAAAAAAAAAAAAAAAAAAGTTAGATTTCCTGTGATGGTTATCGTACTAGTCTTTTGATTATTATTATTTTCTTTTCTAAGAAGAACCCCCCCCCCCCCCCTCCATGGCACGGACTGCGCATTTCCTCCCCTGACTTGGGTGAGACATCAACAGAGCACCTGACTACAAAATCGGTACAGACTTGTACTTTTCCCTTTCTGCTCTAGGTGTAGAAGGTGAGGGCGGAGGAGACCACTCTCCACTGGCTTTCTCCCCTCTCTTTATTTTTTTTTGTTTTGTTTGTTTCTACGGAGACTGCCAATTCGCAGTGCCTGACGGGAAGTAGAAAAAAATAAATGAGGAATGTATAAGACGGTGAGAAGGAGACATAAGGGAAACAAACTGACAGCACAACACTTCCGCGTAGGCCGCCATACGTGTTTGCTGGTCGAGAGTCAACAGCGAGTACTTAAAGTGGTGTTCCTCTTTTTTTTTGAAAAAAAATTGAAAAGCATGAAGATTGTCTCTGGCTCATTTCACCACTATCGACAGTGCTGTGCTCAGTAGGAGAGTAATTGCTGATGTCCGCTGTCGCCACTTTATAGGTTTGTAGCTTCTATACTGTGTGAGAGTTCGCATTTTTTTTTCTCTTTCTTTCCCCTCCCGTTTTAGCACACTCCTGTGTCTTTAAACTCTATTGCCTCCTCAACCTGTAGGCTGGATGTGGGTACGTTGAGGGAAGCCTCGCCATGTTTTCCTTTTCTTGTTGTTGTTGCTGATGTGCGCTTTTGAAAGCACCTACAAAAATTAAAAATTAAAAAAACGATTGTTGCGAGGCATTGGTTTTCATAAAAGCGCACTTTCGTGCCTTTTTGACACCCGCTCTGCTCGCTGTTACCTTTTTGATTCATATATACACTTCTTTGCGATAAAAGGTCAAAAAAGGAAAGGGAAAACAAAAATTAATTCGTTTATGAATACGTGTTTTTATTTTCTTATATTGTTTCTTGTTTGATGTTAACTTTACCCAGGCGTCTTCTTGCTTTTCTGACAGAGGTGGAGGAAACAATTGTGCCGCTGATTGCCAAAGAAAATAATAAAGGACAAAAAAAATTTAAAAGAAAAATTAAAGTGATACTGTTGGCGTTTTTTTCCTCAACAAAGAGATTTAAAAAAAACACCACTCTTCTTTATACTCGGCTGCGGATTTTGTTACAGTGCCAACTTGATCGGAAAAATCATGGCCTGCGAATTAGCAATTGCATTCTGCGGAGTGTGTATGTGTGTGTGTTTTTATTTTGCCCCTCTCTCTCTTCGCTCAACTTTTTCTTCTCCACCTCCTTTCCTCGACGCGGCGAGCGACGAGCAGGAAGAACAATCAAAGCTCAAGGTCGAAAGGTTTTATTTATCAGCAGCGATGATAACTGTAGGAAGTACTTGTCTTTCCGTCGTCCTCAACGCCATCGAGATGTCGTTTACGTGCCTCCTCTCCCTTGATCTATTTCTCTTTCCTCTTCACTGAAGCTGTCCCTCCTGCCGGTGCCGCCTCACAGTACCACGTAATTATTGTCTCTCTCTCTCTCTCTCCTGTCTCCTTGGGTCTGTGCAAGTGTGTTCATGTGTACATGTTTATCTCTGTGTGTGTCAAGCCGGAGCCTGAACACAGGTGCTAAGCTAATCGAGCCACAACAGTCCTTTTCTGCGTGAGCCGAGGCCGCCGACGGTAATCTTTCTTTTATTGATTTTTTTTTTTGGTCCACTCAAGTATCGATTCGCGTGAGCTCAAGCAGCGCAAACCTCTCTGCGCTTCTGGCAGCACCAGAGGCGTGCCGAATTCATTTTCTCCCACAAACAGACCTGCACATTGTATTGGTTTTCTCTCTCCCTCTCTCTTTCTCTCATTGCGTTTTCGTTCTTTTTTTTTTCCTGACCCGCTGTCGCGCTGCGCCACCACCTCCACGGATGCGGCGAACGCTCCTCACGCACTGTCTCCTGCGCAGTCGCTGCACCCTTGCCCGCCGCGGCCATGGTGGGGTGGCACACGCGCAGAAGGAGCTGGAGCGGCTTGCTCTCATGGAACAGGCGATGATGCAGCCCGCCGCGGAGAGGGCACGGCAGGCCCCACCGGTGATGGACGCCGCTGCAGCCGCCTACCTGCGTGCGCTGCCCAACCACATCGAGCGCGCACGTGCGGCTACGGTGGCGGCAACATCGCGCACCGCACCTGTCACGGGCAACAGCAGCGGCGGTAGCAGGGCTGCCCCTGTGATGCAGGCTGGTGCGTTACGAGAGGAGGAACAGCTGCAGGTGAGCAATCTCACTCAATTTCTCTCTCGGTGCAAGCAGCTCAAAATTCGCTACAGCTCCGACAGTGACGCAGCATTGCGGCGGCGAGGCAGAGAGGCACTTTGCAGCTTCTGGTCGTGTCATGCAGCCAGCGCGGTTGGCTGCTGCTACCAAGGGGTGCGGGAAGTCGGATTTGTTGCCGATTACGGCCTCGCTGACACAGGCATGCACCTGGATCTGCGAGGGATGTGGGTGATGCTGCGCGTACTGAAGGCGGAAAGCGCCGTGGCCTCCAGTGTGGATGCCACGCGGATTCTGCACTATCTTTCTCGTGAGTTGCAGTACATGGAGCGAGGTAGCTCAGCCGCATTCCACAAGCGCAGCGCATCTCGTGCCCCAACTGATGCCCCGTCGCCTTCAGACCTCCTGGGTTTTCGACAGGCGCTGACAGACCTCGCCGTGGAGCTGCTCGCCTTTTACTTCGTCGTGCACAACCCCTCCGTCAACACCTCGTTGTCGTTCGCGAAGGTGGACGGCGATCTGCAGTCCAGTACACACAGTGGCAGCACAGGAAGCTCCACAGCGGCATCTACCCCGCCCAGCACCGCCGCCATCGCGTCTGCCATCGACGCGCTGAGTGGGCTTGAAGTGCTCGCAGTGGTCTCCGCCAGGGATGCATCGCAGGACACCATACGCAACGTGTGGGAACAGTGCTGTTTGTGGTCTCTGCGTCGTCAGCGCGAACCTGCTGTGGTGGCGGCTGCACAGGCAGCCCATGCCTTCCCCCCGGACGCTGCGGCCACCGCCTCTAGCCGCGAATTGGCGCAGGAAGTGCAGCACCTGCTTGTTGCGGAGCTATTTCGCTTTGCGGCCCTGCAGCGTCGAGACCTGCGGCTCACCGATGTGGTCCACGGCTTTGCACTGGTACGAATTCATCTGCATACTCTCTGGCCGCCCTACGCACAATACACCAAAGCCGACAGCCCCTCTTTCTCACCCGCCAAGGACGGGAAGATGAGCCACAATAGCAAGCCTACGACACCACGCCGCCTGCCGTTGTGGTACGAGAAGGACACGCTCTTTCGCGTCACCTGGGGCCTGGCCGTTGCCCTCGTCAGCAAAGACCGCAAGCTGGTCAGCTCCTACCACTTTGTGAAGATCGTCGCGACGCTTGCCAAGCTGCCAGCTTTTGTGCTTTCCCCGACGCCGGCACCAAAGAAGGAACTGCTACACCTCGAGCTGCCTGGGCTGACGGATGCTTCAGGAGCCACCACACATCAGGGAAGCGATAAGGATCTTCTCGACAGCAGCGACCTTCGCCAGCGTGAGCATCTCTTAATACTGGCCGAGATCCCACCCGATCAGCGCGCCAGTGTACAATTCCAGCGAGGCGAGAAGGAAAAGGAGGAGGGTACCTCAAGCGGTGTACCGTACAACAGCGTGGAGAGCAACGGCGAGGACGGAGCCATGGTGGCCCTGCGACCGGCAGATTTCTGGCGCTTCATCATCGCAAAGGCGTGCGTCTTTGTCCCCAACATGCCACCAGAGCAGCGCCGCGTCGTCTGTCGGGGACTTCACCTCGCCATTACCGAGAAGCGAGCGGGCCTGTTTCGAGAGGGGGAGAAGCAAGGTCCGCGTGCCTACCACCCGAAGCACTCCAGTCGACGAGGGAAACGGTCTGGCTTTGGCGGCCCTGCAGGACGGGCGTCGGTGCCAGTCACTGCTGAGCTCTCCGACGATGTAGCGGACATCATTCTTCCCTTAGTGGAGGAGATGTCGACCTACACGGACAACTATGACGCATGTATTCTGGATACTCGTACGAGCGGGCAGCACAATCGTCGGCAGTCCACAGCAAAACGACACAACCAGAAGAAGAAGGCTTAACACACCCGCACAGGTCGTTTTAGTCTGTGTGTTTTTTTTCTTTTTGCGTTTCAAACTCAGGTTGTGTTTGCTCCTTCGTCGTCACTTTCACTGCGGCAACTGAAGCAGCAGACTTGCCCTATGTTTTATCTCGTCTTAAGCGATGCTCTCTGTGTTGATTTGTTCCGCGTTCTCCCTTTAGGTAGGTGGAATCTCTGCTGGTTCTTGCTAATGTCGCAGGAGTTGTGCAGGATTGAACTGCCTCTTCGCGTCTGTTCACATCATCAAAAAAAAAAAAGTAAACTCTATCTAGCCATGTACTACTTGTCTCGCTAGCAAGCCTCACATTCTTTGCTTCGTTTTGCTTCTGCGGTGGCAGAGCAAAAGGAGCACGTGTCAAATGTTCGCCGGACCGAGGCCAATCATCTGTACGTCGTCCCCTCGCGTCTTTTTGTTCCTCAGCCATTGTTTGACAAATGTGTCAACGTTTATGCGCTTCGCATGCTCAACATATCGTACCTTTCCCTTTTCGCCTCTTTTCCCTGTCGTGCAATGTGCAAAAGGAAAAAAAAGGGATTCCTCACTCCTTTCGTTACTACTCTCCATTGAAGGTGAGAGAAGTTGCACAACACAGTCAATTTTCACCGCACCTTTACAATTATTATTTTCTCCTCTTATTTTTTTTTTGCTCTTTCTCTGTCATTAGACATTAGGCACGTATCCTCTGTAGCTCTGCTTTTTCATTATACCTTTTTTTTTTTTCTCACCTCTCTTGTGATTATAGCGTAGCGTAGGTAAATTGTGTCGACATAGGAAGCACCAGTTGTAGCACCTGTACTTTTTCGTACCTATAGTAAATCTTCCTGTTTTTCTCTCTCTTTTTTTAGCTGCTGTCTCTTTCTCTTGACTAGTAGGACTGCCATCATGCTCCGCCGCTTCAACGGCCCGATGCTGCGGTCGGGGTGCGGCAACACGATGGCCGCCTCCCCCTCCTTCCTTCGCACCGCGCAACCTGTGCGCCACTTCCATAGCATCTACAACATCATCGGCTCTTGCCTCATGTGTGGCGCCAGCATGCTCTGCTTTGGCTCCTGGGCCAACAACTACTGCAACGTGAAGAAGTACGGTCGCTGGCGTTTCCGCAACTCGATCGATGACGTCATCATGGTGTCCGACTTCCGTGGCGCGCGCTACATTGGCGCCTTCGCTGGCTTCCTGTTTTGGTGGTTCGTCGTGGGACCGCAGAAATACCGGTGGAACAGCAACCTCGCTGACATCCCTGGTAACACACGCATTGGTCCCTTCTAAGCACCGCAGGCGTGACCAAATGGCTGGGTTTTCTTTCAAGGGCATTAGGAGAAGAAATGGAACGACGGGTACGTGTTGCGGAGAGTGTTTGATGTTCCTGATCGCGGGTTTGCTTGTTGATTTGCAATTCCAACAACAACAGCGACGCTGAGGCGACTTATGCGAGGCGCTGTTTTCCAGAGGCTCCTCTGTCTTTTGAGTTTTATGGAGATGAACGCTCGTCAATTAGCCTTCTCAATAACGGGAGAGATAGGCACGGGAAACAAACACAGAAAATTGGGGAAACCCCCCTATGCTCTGTATACAACCGCCTGCTTTGTTAGCACTTTTTCCTTACTTCTGCGTCGTCGCTTGGTGAGCGAAAAACTATGCAGCTGTGCTCCTGTTAAGATGCGTGTGTGTTTGTAGGTGGCGTCTACGGTTTTTGTATCTTCTAGTCAGAAGAGAATCCCTCTTCAGCTTTTTTTTTGTTTCTTTACGCACGTCAATTTTTTGACTACCAACAACAAAAACGAAACTTTGCTTTGATTCTCCAAATGCGAAAAAATCTTCACTGCAAAGTCCCCTGTGCGACATGTGAAAAATTACTCGCGTTTTATTTTGTCCTTTTTTTTTCGTATGAGGTGCCTATCTGCATGCACGTCTACTGAGCTGACCCCACAGAAGGACACGGCGGCTACACAAGTTGAGACTCATACCCTGCAACAGTTGTGATGGTGTTGCATAAATACTATTCTTAAAGTTATGTGCTCCTCTCATCTCCTTCCCTCATCTCCTCCTTGCTTGCTCATCCCCCNCCCCCCCCCCCCATTTCTTTCATTCGCAAGAACGCAGTTGAGTCGTCTCAAATTAGCACCCATCCCGCACTCTGGCAATATGGCCTCCCCAAACACCCCCCACGCCGGAGCCGTGCAGCTCACCGACGAGGAGATCACTCGCAACCGCGTGATCAGCCGCCTCAACGACCTCCGCATCCAGCCCCTCAAGCAGCTGCCCATGACGGGCTTCATGATGTGGATGGTGGGTAACGATGTGAGCATCTTCTCCATCATGTTTGTCGGCATGGCTGTGGTAAACCCGCTCCAGGCCATCTTTGGTGCCGGCAAGGTCTTTGCCGAGTTCGAGGAGGACGCGAAGGCCGACCGTCAGATCCGCTCCGCCATGAACCAGTCCAAGTGGCTTTACATTGGCTGCTGCCTTGTCGCCTTCCTCGTCGCGTTGGTGAAGCTCAACTGGATGGAGCTGCTGCCGGTGAGCTCGATGGACTGGATGGACAATACGCCTCCGTCGTACGGAGAGTTCAGCACCGGCGCCTTCTACAACTAATTTGCAAGTGCAGCGCCAGTGGACGCAGATCAATGCTTTTGAGTTAACAAGTTTCTCTTTCGCGGAGGGGAGTTGAGGCGCCAGTATAGCACTTAGGTCTCCTTTGTTGGAAATGATGTGTGATGTTCAATTCTCCTCGTTTCTTCCTCTCTCTCTCTCTTTCTCTCTGCGTCGGTGTGGATTTATGATCGACTGGAAGGTGTGGAGTAGCTGCGCACAACCGTGGCACCAGCACTGCTCTTGTTGATCTGTCGCTTTCTTGGTGTTGTTTTTAGTTTGTTTCTTTTTGTGCTGTTTTCATTTAAATCTCTATTTACGCAGCCACGGCGCTGTGTGCCACTGTGTGAAGCAAAAGCAATGATATACTCTAGAAAGGGGGCTCGCAGGGTTTCGCTAGCCATCTCGGGGCCGACTAGCGGCGAGCAGCGTCAGTCAGATGGCTGTTATACAGGCGCGCGCTCACTCTGGTAAACGTTTAAAAAGCCATGGCTTAGTGATTGCCAACACATCTGCTGCAAAGCTGAGGAGCCCCTTCCATATATATATATTTTTTAACCGTCTCTGTCTAGATGCGTGTGTGTATGCATGGGCTGTTCCTCATTCTGCCCTTGTCATGTCGTACTATTCTTGATCTCTTTCCTTCTCATTGAGCACATCTTAAACCATCTTTCCTTAGAGTTATTTTATACTATTATTATTTTATCTACGCAACGTTTGTAGCGTCTCTATTTTGATCTCTATCTCTCGCTCTCTTATCAGCGTGTGTAACGGAAACGTTATGCGAGCAATTAGCTTGCTGCGCTGCGCTGCAGCGGGTACGGCCGGAGCTGGCAATGGGGCAGCGCCAACGACGGCCTCCCCACCAATCAGCCCCGCCGCCGGCACGTCAGAGTGCACGTCGGCCGCCACATCGGTGCACAGCACGCTCCACTCCTTTCGCACACGCGACATTACGTTACGAATTCCCAGCAAGGATCACCTTTTGCGCATCTCCTTCTGCTCCACGCGCCACCTTCTGTCAGAGACGATACGTCGCCACGACCTTCTCCGTACCACCGGAGCCAACATCGCCTTTTTGCAGCTGCTGGGGACGCAGCTCACCTTCACCAACCTGCTAGCCTCGGCGCAGGAGGGGGAGGAGCGAGTGGAGACACGCTTCACTGGCGAGGAGGCAACCATCCTGACCGAGGCCCTCGCCCTAGGAGAGTGCCGGTGCTACCTCCGACCCGACTACAACGCCCAGCTGGAGGCGCAAGGCCAGCACACCTTCCCTCTCCGCGTGAACCGCATCTTGTACCGTCAACGCGCGCCATTTTCCTCTCTCGTTCACGCCGACCTCGCGGAGCTGCTGCAGACGCCGGCGTCTATGAGTTCGGGAGGGTCTGCAAGTGCAGCAGGTGCAGCAGCAGATGCCACCGTGCCCTTCTCGCTCTACACGCCGACAATGGCAAGACGCGCGGGCGTGGATGCGTGGGCGGAGTTCTTTTCGCACAACAGCACTCTGCACGCCTACAACTACCTCCGCCGCTCCGACGGCTGCGTTCCTGCGGTGTGGATGCACGCTGCCCTCGATAGCGCGATGCTGCAGGCAAGCGGACTTATCCACGCTGATGGCACACCCGTCGCTGAAAGCGCAAACGCCAAAGCGAGTCTTCACAACAGCAATGAGTCGGAGAAAGCTGAAGAGGCGCGGGCACAGCTTTTGCAACGCACGCTGTGCCAAGCCATCCCGCACAGCTTCGGCGTCGTCGTCACGCCCCTCGCCGCTGGTGACGCAGTCGACCGCCAAGTGGGGCACCTGAATCGCGTGCTGGCGGAGGCCGCAGCGCTCCTACACACTCCGCATCGGACGCCTTCCACCCCGCCTTCCCCGTTGCAACCGCTGCTTGAGCAGTGCAGGGAGAAGCACACGACGTGTCAGCACGTCCTCTCCCTCCTCTCCGGCGACTACGACGGCGCACATGCGTCGGCTGTGGCGGCGCGGCAGTACTGCGAGGATCCGGCGCGTGTGGCGGCGGTGGTGGACCCAATCCGCCGCTCGATGGGCGTTCACGACTTCGTCATCCCCCTTGCGGCGACGGAGGCGGTGCGCACCGGCCTGGACTTCTTCTGCCGCTGCTCGAAGCACAACATCATGGCCTCCCTTGCCGCCGCGCCAGCAAGCGCATTGGCATCGCTGCGCGACGACGGCAGTGTGATCAACTGCTCCTTTTGCGGTAAGCACTTTCATCTCGGTGCGGAGGACTGGGCAGAGCTGGACAAGACGCATCCGGCTTCCCCCGCAACGCCGTCCGGGCAGCGCGAGTGAAATGTACACGATCATTATTACTCTCTCCCTTTTTTTCTCTTCTTATCTTTTTTGTTTTGTTTTGTTTTCGCAGTGCGGCATCTCCATCGGTTGTTGTCTACCCGGAGTGATACCCGTGTGCTCTCTCGATCGTGTTGCAGTTGCAGTTGTTGTTTTCATCACCCTGATTCACAGATGCATGTCTTTCAAACAATGAACAGTAAAAAAGAAGAAGATTTTTTGAGTGTAATACGATACGAAAAGCGATGCTCTTTCGGTCCTCCCTCCACAAAACAGCCATGATGACTCTCTTCACACTCGCAATCAGCTGCAGTATCAAGCACATGTGAGAGTGCCAGGGAGAGTAGCAGCGATATTCGCACGAATGGCAGCTGTATTTGTTATTGCTGTCCTTTTCGAGCGAATCTCAATGAGGGTTTCGGGGCATCATGAGGAACGTTATCGCTTCCCATCTCTCCGTTTACCCTCGTCTCTTATCCTTTTTTCCATATATCTGCCATGAACCGCTCTCCTTCAATAACACGCGCCTCATTGCAAACTTTCATAATTTTTTATTCTCACCAACTGGGATCAGGCGCCCGCATGTCATTAGCGGCGAAGAAGCTACCACTCCGTCTATTTTTATCCTCAACAACCACTGGGTTTTCCGTCTTGGTTGCCCCCATTACTTCAAAGGAGAATATTTGAGTATCAGTATAGTGATTGTGTTTTTATTTTTGTTTCTATGTTTAAGTTTCTTTTTCTCCGTTTGCTTTTCACAACTTCATAAATTACAAATCTTGTTTTTTTCTTACCGATCTTGTCTGCCGTCGTTTTAGCCTAGCCGCAGAGAGCGCTGTGGCATTCTGAGCCTTCACAGTATCAGGGCTCTTTTATTTTATCCTTTCAAGTCCAGAATGGCGCCGGAAAAAGCGAACGAGAAGGAGGCAGCCTGTGTAGCTGCGCTCATGAAGCAGTTCCCGCCCTCCATGATGGACGCCGAGGACGAGAGCTTCCTCTCTGCGAACACGTACCTGCGCTTCGCACGGGCGCGTGAGGCGAACATCGAAAAGGCGTCCGAGATGCTCGAGGCGGCCATTGAGTGGCGCAAGGAGTTCAAGCCCTACGCGCTCACCCTCAAGGACGTGCAGAAGTCGATGGCGCAAGTCACAATGGTGTGTGGTGGCCGCGACAAGGAGGGCTACCCAGTCATGGCGATGGTCCTCGGGATGAAAAACGAGTGCACCGTGGAGGAGCGCACCATGCAGATTCTCTACATCCTCGAGGAGACCGAGCGCAAGGGCTACGACCGCCTCACGTGGATTATTGACTTTGGTGCGATGGGGAAGCAGCGGGATGAGCGCAGCAAGGAGACGCGAAAGAAGACCATGAAGATCCTGCAGGACTACTACCCCGAGCGCATGGCCCTCATTCTCATGTACCGCCCGCCGTGGTACGTCAGCTGGCTTCTGGGGCTGGCGAAAGCCTTCATGGACCCCAGCACGGCATCCAAGGTGCACAAAGCCGGTTCCACCGTTGCGGACCTCGAGAAGTACGTAGATCGCACACAAGTACCAAAAATCTGTGGAGGCACCTTGGAAGTGTCTAGCGCAACCGCGCTGGAAAACCTGCCCTCGCTGGTTGACAACAAGGCAGCGACGAAGGCATCGACTGAAAACAGCGGTGCTGCAGCCGCCGTCGTCAAGGACTCTGCAGGCACGGCGGAGGGCAGCAACAAGCCCACTGCCGTCGCTGCGGGCTGATAAAAGAACTATGCTTATTTTTTTTTTTTTTTAAAGTGGAAGATTAGTGGCAGATTTTTGTCATGGTAACGGCACTGTGGTATTGGCCCTCGCCGCCGCGCTTCTAGACCTCGAAAACACAAAGTCTCAACAACTACATGAATTCTCTATTTGTTAACGGACGTGCTTTTGATATTATTTCGACTCAACTCCATATTGCTTAATCACCTGCGAGCTGAGCTCTATTCACTATTTAATTCTTTTAAAATCATGTTTTTCAACCGTCTCTTAAACATACATGCGTGAATGATCATGCCACAACTACATCCCCAATCAACCAAGACTTCGGCACCTTGTCGATTTAAAATTTCTTTAAACGGGTTACGCTATTTTGGTGGTTCTCAGTGGTGGTGATCCTCTCAAAAACAATACGATTTTTCTCCCCAGATTCAAGTGTCTGTGTTTCGTTCTGTTTGTACCGCTTCCGTACTGTGAGAAGGCACGAAGAAACTCAACGAAATTGAAAACAGCGCAATCTCCCGGAAAAGTGTTAGCTAGGCGCAGTTGTTAATTTTCTTTTTCACCTTTATGAAGGGGAGCCCCTGTGTAAACACACAAATAAAAAAAGGAATGAAAGGACGGACTCCTTCTCGCTTTTCTTTACTATTTGAGCACTGCTGTTTTTGTCCTTTGCGCTCCCCTCCACCGCTGCCAAGGTGCTTCCTCGCTTCTTTTCTATCGCAATGCTCGTTACTTTTTACCAGTACGTGCTTTTCCTCCCCTCTTACCCTCTCGGGTGTTTTAATTGCCTGCCGCTACGGAAAGCGCACTACGCATACTCCGCAACCCCCTTTTGACAAATTACGAGCAAAACGTGCTTGCATTCGTATTGACCAACTTGAAAACATTCTGTGCATTGTTCTCTCTCAGTGCAAACCGTATTACTACACAACAAGCAAAACAGGCGATGGGAATAAATCAATAATCTCACAACATACAACTTTGCTGCCCGCTCTTTCTCTTGCCTACGCCACAGCGCCGATAGAAGGAGAAAACTAAAAAAGTGGGGAGGACGAGACATGTTCACTCCGAAAGCTACCGAAAAGGAGGCTGCCTGTGTGGCCGAGCTCAAGAAGCAACTCACGCCATCTATGTTGGATGCGGCAGACACCAACTTCCTCAGCGACGCCACCTACCTTCGTTTCGCTCGCGCGCGCAAAGCAGATGTTGCAAAGTCAGCTGAGTTGCTGAAGAAAGCTATTGAGTGGCGCAAAGTGGCAAAGCCCTACGCCATTGACGAGGAAGAGGTGCGTGAGACGGCGAGCCATCTGCACATTGTGTGCGGCGGCCGCTGCAAGGAAGGCTGCCCCATTATCGTGCTCTCAGTGGTCGAACCAGAGGGGCTCACCATGGAAGCCCGGAAACGCTTTCTGATGTTTATGCTGGAGGAGACGGAGCGGAAGGGCTATGACCGCATCACGTGGATTTTAACGTGGGGTCACATGGCCAAGGACAAAGAAAAGCGCGAGGATAAGGACCCGGACGCGAAGAAGAACCGCAAGGAGGCGATGCAGCTTATGCAGGACTACTACCCAGAGCGCATGAACCGCATCCTCTTCTTCCACCCACCTTTTCTCATTCGCCTCATGCTACCGATGATGAAGATGACCATCGTCTCCGTGACTTCGGGCAAAATCCACAACATCGGCTCCAAAGTGAAGGACTTCGACAAGTACATCGCAGTAGATCAGCTGCCGGTGGTGTGCGAGGGCTCGAGGCCGGACATCACGGTGGAGCACCTTGGCGTTCTGCCGCCAGCGACAGAAACCGCATAAGTTTAAAACCACACTCCGCCGTCTCCATTTTTCTTGTTCATTGTCTCGTCCTCGACGTACCTGTTGTGATTCGGTTTATTCGAAAAAGAAAACATATGAGTTTTCTCCGGTGTGTGTGTGTGGGGGGAGGGAGGGGAGGGGGTTCAGCCACCAGCTACTAAATGGTGGCAATGCGGGTGTTCTATCCTGTTTTCCTGCCACCTCTCCCCCTTCTCTATCGGATTCATCCTCCAAGTAGTTGGTTACTATTCATTATTTTTTTCTTTTCTGAAGCTACCAATAAGTTATCCTCGCTTCACTATAAACATCAACTCCATAAATATTTACTTGTGGCATTGCATTTGAATGCAGCGCAAGGGGCGGCGTTTTTCTTTGCATCCTATAGGAATCGACGCTCTGCCTTTAGTTTTTATTATTTTCATCTCTTTTCTGTTCGTTGTTGTTATTGCTGTTGCTGTTGCTTGACGGTACTTCGCCTGCTGGCTAGCGCAAATTGCCCTCCATTTACTTCTCGCATCGGCCCTTTTCTTTTTTACTTTTCAGTGAAATCTCTCTCCCAGTTTACTTGCATAGAATCTGCACAAAACGTGGAAGCCTTTTTTTTCGCCTCCATTTGTGCTTCTGGGACGAGAAAGTCCATGGGGTGTTCCAATGAAAAATTTCTGTGACACAAAATGATAGCAAAGCAAAGTGTGGTAAAACATGTTGGGCTTCTTTACAGATGTAGCGGCTGCCTTCTATACTGAAAGCTCGATCACTAAAACTCTTACTTCACGGACCGAACAGGGAAACCGCAGCTAATGTTGAGATAGGATAGCAAACCCTGTGTTTTCTGTATATTTTCTCTGGTTCTCTCTCACCTTTAAAGTTGACAGCAAGAAAAGTAGCGTACAGAATTGTATTATTTAACCTTTCACGCTTCCTCTCGGCAATGACGCGCGAGACCTCGTTTACGCTCCGTCACGCTTTTGCAGCGATGATTAAGAACGCGTGCCGCTGGATGTTCTCTGCTGCGTGCCAGAACCCTCCCACCCTCTCCTTCCCCTTTCTGCGTCTCCTCTTTCGGTCTCTCCTACTTGATATGCGTGTGTGTTTGCGTGCCCACAGACCAACCCAACCATGTCCAAAAACGCGTCTGCGAAGAAACCCGCCATCGTTGACGCCGCGGCTGAAGGAGCTGCGATAGAGTCGTCCGGCCTTCTCAGCCCCCGTGCAGAGCGGCAACGCGCATGGACGAAGCGCGCCGATGAGGCTGCAGCGGCGATACAGCAAGTCCAGCAGCTCGTACAGCAGCACAACGCGGATGTAGACAGCGCAAAACACAGCTTAGAGCAGCTCGCGCTGACGGCAAAGCCGCTGTGGGCCTTCACTATCGAGGATCTGGCCCCGCAGTACCGCGACAAGTCTCGCCCATCATCGCAGCGCGTCGGCAGCGCAGCCAGCGCACGAGGCGGCAGCGGGGCGGAGCAGCGGTCATCCTCCAAGCAGGGCCAGCGCGCCGGAAGTGCCACCGCCACCCCAGCAGAAGGCACCGCAGCCTCCGCTGGCACCACCGGCAGTGAGGCGTCGCCGGCACCCGAGACGGTGGAGTCCGCCATCCGCCAGCTTGCACCGGCACAGCGCAGCAAGGTCTCTGCTGCTCTGCAAACTCTCTTCTACGCACCTGCTGCGGTGTCGCCCACCATGTCGTCCGTCGCACCCCCGACCGCCGTGCCAAAGCTGGGTGACGGAGGGAAGGTGCCTTACCCGGCCGCCACTGGGGCACCGTCTTCGCCCCAGCGCGCAGGGAGCGGGAATGGTAGTGCGGAGGGCGACTCTGCGCTTCTCTCCGAGACCGGCCGCAAGGGTAACACCATCCCTCCTCTGCTGCTGAACGCTGTGCGAGAATTGCAAGGCGTGCGCATTCAGTTGGAGGCGCAGTTGGCGGCGGCCTCGTCAGCAGCGGCACAGCAGTTGCAACGCCTTCAATTTCTGCAGGAGGAGGCGATGGTGGCGCAGTACGCACTGGAGGCCCTCCGCGGTGATGCGGCACACCCGTCGACAACGTAGTAGCAAGCTTCTGGTTGTTGTTGTTATTACTGTTTTTGATAAGCGCGGGGCTCGCGTTTTGGAATCGAAAAGTGGAGAACTGCTTCCTCTTTCCTTCTCTGTGTGTCTCTTTTTTTTTTTTGGCGCAGTCGATGTAATGTAGTCGTTAATAAACAAAAAAAACAGTCTCCTTTTTTGTTTTCCTCTCTCTCTGGTAGACGGTCTATTCATTTCGTTTGGTGCATGAGACTCTAAACGAGTCGGCTTCAATACTAGTGGAAAGATAGAAAAAACTGCGGAAGGAGAGCGTCACGGCTAGCTCTTCTCGTGTTTTCTGTGTCAGTGCTCCTTCGTTTGCACCCACCAACCAAAATAAAAAAGCCTCGTAGGTTGCACTACACAACCTCCAACAGGAGCCTTGTTTAGCCTCGGCACGCTCCTTGCATTACTGGGCAGTATTTCTCTCTCATTCTCTGAGGCCCCTCTGTCACTTCTTGGTGTTTCCTCTGCCTACCGAATTTGCATCTATGATTCCTGTTGGCTCGCTGCAGGTACCGATACCTACAACCAGCTATACAAAGCCGGGGTTTCTCTGCATAGTGTTGAGGTGACCATACAAGCTCACCCGTAAAAAAAAAAAATTCTTCTTTTGTTGCCGCCCACTTTGCTAGTTCTTTTCCATGGGGTCGTCTCTATCGCGACAGGAGGAGCTCTTCCTCCATCGGGAGTGGACGGAACTGCTGCAGAACGCCATGGAGGCCGATCTGAACACCCTCCCATCAGGACTCTCGACGAGCGCGCCAGAAACTGCCGTGGACAGCAATGAGGGCGGAGGGGACGTGGCGCGTCGAACTGATGTCTCTGCGAAGTCCGCGGTCCACGCAAAAAAGGGCAAAAAGAAGGGCGATTTCCAGCTTTCATTTCAGGAGTGGCAGGCATTCTTGTCAGCGCTGGAGCAGAAGGAGCCGAGCAGCGTCCCATCTGACATCGCGGCCAGGCTGACCGCCACGCAGCTGCACGTGCCGGCGGTGGTACTGATGGTACACGTGTGTGCGTGGTGGCGCGGCGCGATCTCGGCCTCCGCGCTTGGCGACCGTGTGGAACACCTGGTAAAGCTGGTCAGCGACGCTCAGCACGCGGGCCACTCCCCTGCTCCGGAGAAGGACTTGACAACGGCAGAAGAAACGGGCAGCGGTAGTGATACCGCAGCAGCCAGCCGTCGGGCCCGACTCGCGCGCTTTGTGCAGCGCAAGGTGGTAGACCGAGCTTGGCACCGCGCAGCTACACACCAGCAAAGCCCTACGGATGAATGCCTTGCCGACGGGCTGCTGTTAGACACGTTCGGAGACTTGGCCTGTCTTGTGCAGGAGCTGCTCACGCAGGACACTCACAGCACCATCGAGGGCGACAAGGGTCCGGCTCCACCCTCCACCTCTGCTGCTGCCGCGAGCAAGCTCGCGAGAGAAATCGTGGAGCTTTATGACAAAAAAATCAGCAACCAAGACGTCCTGCAGCAGCGTCCTGTGCTGGCGGTGGTGATGGTGGTTGTTCTTGCCATCTTTGCGGCCAAGGACGCAGCACAGCCACAACTAGCCGTTCGTAGTGTAGCCCACCTGGAGGCATTGGAAGCGTTACTTTTCCGCAGCAGCGGTGCAAACGCCGCAAAGATCGAATCCTCGGCATCTGCGCCGCTTGCCGCGCAGTGGCCCGTGATGGCGGAGTTGGAGGTGGCTCTGGTGCACCGACAGCATGAAGCAGACATCCTGCAGTGCCTCTCGAGCGAGGGAGATGCGTTGATGGCCACGCTGCGGCAGATGCGCGAGAAGCGCGAGGGCTTGCACAGCAACACCGCGGCAGGAACACTAGCAGGAACACGTCCAAGCCCCGTGTCCCTCACGCCTAGCGAGCGGTGGAGTGCTGGGGCCTCGCAGTACATTGGCCAGCGTCCTATCTGGTCGCAGCTGCGCTCGCACTTCCTGTCCGCTGGCGTCTTTGATGCAGACAAGCCGACAGTGCTCGTCTTCTTTGGCCCCTCCGGATACGGAAAGTCCGAGCTGGCTAAGCGCATCGCCAGTGTGCTTCACGACTGCCCCATGTCAGAGCTAGAGTCATCGGGAAAAATGGTCTACATTCACATGCCCTCCTTTTGCACCAAGGACAGCATCTACTCCCTTGTCGATCCACCAGCCGCCCACGTCGGCAGCGGCATCTTGCTCTCTGCCCTGCAGCAGCACCCCGACGCTGTCGTCGTGCTGGACGAGTTTGAGAAAAGCACCGCCGAGTCCATCAACAACCTGTGGCTTTCGGCCTTTCAGAAGAACGGCGTGCTACGGTCGCTCAAGGAGGCAAGTCGGTCCGTGTCCACCGTGCACACCACCTTCATCCTCACCTGCAACATCAGCGCAGACGCCATCGCCGCACGTGAGGACCTCTACCTCAACGCCTCCCCTGCTGATCAGGAGGCGATCCGCAACCTCTTCGTGACGCAGTGCAAAGACATCTGTCGGGTGACAATGGGCGACCCGTTTGTGAACCGGGTCGATAGCTTCTTTCCCTTCATGCCCTACACCGCGGCGGAGCGCCGCCAGTTCGTGTGCCTCCTCCTAGAGCGTCTGCTCGCCAGTCAGGCACCCAAAGGACGGCTCCTCAGCGTCACCCCCGGTTTTGTGGAAGCCATGGTGGACAAGCTGCACACCTTCCACGCCGCTACCCTGGAGGAGGCCGTGCGCTCACAGGTGATGTGCATGGTGCGGGCTGGGTGGACCTCCGCCGTGCTGACCGTCGAGCGCCGCATCGGTGGGAGTGTGGTGGTGCTCTTACCCGCGACGACGGGACCATCGGCAGCCTCGAGTGCACAGCTTGGGGGTTTTGCACCAGGCGCTAGTGAGGACGGCGCTGACGACTCGGACGGCGGCACACGGTCTCTGTTGGTTGAGGCGTGGGACACTTTACCCGGTGGGATCGCAGCAATGCAGAAGTGGTCTCCTGCCTTGGAGGTACGCAAAGCGGCTACGTCTCCTGCTGCGCCACGGTCTACGACGGAGGAGGAACACAGAGACAGCGCCAAACCGGTGACAGCCGCCGACGCGGCGAGGGACGCACAACGTGATCGTGGTGTGTCTGCGGCGCCGGTTGCGAAAATTTCTGTTGCGCCTGCAAAGCTGGCGCCGCAGCCATCCACCTCCCCGCTCCTGGAGAAGCAGTACGACATGGACTACGCCACGGACAAGGCAAAAATCGTGGAGCTGGAGAAGGAACTCGAGAAGACGCGCGAGACGGTGAAGCAGCGCGATATGGAGATTGTCACGCTGAAAGAAAAGGTGCTACTGTTGCAGAAGGCTCTCGCTGTCGTCGTCTTGGCCTTGGCGTCGTGTCTGTGTGTGTTGGCGGTGGTGATTGGGTTGAAGCTGACGCTGCTTTTTGCATTGGCGATGGTGAGTGCCATAGTTTTTGTGCTGGGAGTGCCCCTTGCGCTCTTGCTGGAAGCAGTACGGGCTCTCTTCCGTGTACTGGGTCCCTTTAAGGGTGGGGTGCTCGCCCTGCTGATGGCGATGTGGATTACGAAGGCCACCAAGTCCATTATGTCATGCTCCTGAGATATACATATGTAAGTATCCTCTTTTGCTGCTTCCTGCATTGTCTACACTGCAGCGCCATACTCTTTTTATTATTATTATTCTCCTTCTTTTCTCGTTGCTATAAGGTGCTTGCTAGAGCCTCAAAAGAAAAGAAAAATGCGCTATTTCTCTACGAAGGATATCTTTCCCAGTACGCTGTCTGCTTTCGCAAACCACGAACAGACGTTGGCCTCTCCTTTTGTGGTTGCTGCTCTTCTCCTGATGGTTTTTGTTGTTGTTGTTGTTTTCCGTTCAGCTCTACAGGTACATCGATTGTTTTCTATGTACACCATAATCGAGCAGGAGAAGCAAAAAAGCAGGAACACATCGTCTACTGTCATTGCGCCGTTCTCTCATCGCACGTCTTCTCTTCTCCCTCATCCCTTTTCTTTCCTTTTTTTGTTTGTTTTTCCTCCACAAATGTGATCAAAGAAGCTCTTACCTGGGGTTTGTACTTGCGCTCAAGGGTCTTGCAAGTCGGTTGTGTTTTGAAAAACTGAGAGTGTGTTTGTATGTACATTGAAAAGGAGACAGCAAAACAAGTTAAGCACAAGACCTTCTTTTACAGTAAAAAGAAAAATCACACTTTTGCTTTCCTGACTGACTTTTTTGCTTTGCCGCTTTCCCCAGACTAAAGGAACGTACGTCTGAGTCTACCGCCTGAAGTGCCTGCGTGTTCTTTTAAAGTCCCATTCAATAGGTTTGACAGTTGTATTTGGTGCCCTCTCCTTTTGCATTTCTCATCTCCTACACTTCTTTGTGCTCCCTCCACAATCAAATAAGGCAAACAAAGCTACATCGAGCAAGCTTTTTGGTATAAAGCTGTGGTGGACACCTTTTTTTTTTTTCCTGCTGCCACTTAAGCGCCAATTACACGAAAATGGACAGCGGAAGTGACGCCTCTGAGGACGGAACGTTGCAGTTCAAAGTGGTGGTGCTCGGCAATGGTGCTGTAGGGAAAACGTCCTTGATTCGCCACTTTTGTGAGAGTGGCTTCTCCAAGAGCTACAAGCAGACAATCGGGTTAGACTTTTACTCGCGCAAGGTGCAGCTGCCGCACAACCACCCCGGCGTCACCCTGCAGCTCTGGGACATTGGAGGGCAACAAATTGGTGGGAAGATGCTCGCCAACTACATTCACGGCAGCCATGCCGTGTGCCTCGTGTACGACCTCACCAGCGTCAACTCTTTTAAGGATCTTAGTGACTGGAAGGCATGCGTCGATGCTGTGTTCAAAGACGTGCCAGAGGCAGATCAGCCGCGGATGATCCTGGTGGGCAACAAGGCCGATCTGCCAAACCGCCAGGTGGGTGAGGCGGAGGAGTTGGAGTTTAGCAAGCACTTCAACATGGCGCACTGTACCGTGTCCGCGCAGTCAGGCGAGCGTGTCAACACCATGTTCACCCGTATCGCTGCCACACTCGCCGGGGTGGAGGTGAAACAGCAGGATTTAGACATGACGGACCGAGTGACAGCCAACGTGGTGAGCCGGCCGGAGGAGCGCAAGGAGGCTCCGCGCGTGCCCGTGCTGCACTCGACCATCTCATCCGAGGGGAGAAAGAAAAAGAAGGACGATGATTGCTGCCTTATGTGAACATCACCACCATCCAAAAACTGCTTCGTGTTTCAGTTTTCAATATGTTGTTCGTCCCAGCAACGGACACGTTTTTCAACAAGCAAACCAAACAAAAAAAAAAAAAGTTGGTCAGTCTTCGCTATTCCTTTGTATTTTTTGGTTGGCATCTATTCCTTGCTTTTTGTATGAATGAATGGGAAGAAAGGTGACGACAACTGCGCCAGCTTAGAATCTCATCGGGAATATAAAATAATAATAATAACGTCGAGGCTTTTTTATGTATGTATGTTGTTGTTTGTAAAGTAAACTTGTTCGCCGAGACATCAAATTGTAACGCAACGAAAATTTAGACGAAACGGGGATTACTAGGGGGCATCGCGTCTGCGGCGGTGCCCGGTGTTGCCGATGGTCACCACCTGCAAATGCGCTTCGCTCAATCACAAAAAATGATTAAAAGGGGTATTTGGGTGCAAAGAGGTGTGCCGCGAACCCCAATTACTCTGCAACGCAAGCAGACCTTTTTACTTTTCTACAATGCCCTCGCCTTCTCATTTTTCAATTCGTGATGAACTCAGCCGCTCATTGATCGCTGCGAAAAGAGCAGTTGTCAATGCTGTGATACGACAAGCATCGCGTTGACTTGAAGAAAGGGTCAACACCCGATACACCGTTTTTTTTTTTTTTGATGGCAGTGAGGGTTCTCGTACGCGAAGACACTTGTTGAAAACAAATTAAACCCCTTTTTTTCTAAAAGTCACCGCTTTTCAGGTGCAGCATAGACGCATACACGTACACACACACGCGAGCGAAGAAGCATACATAGAAAGAGATAATAGCGCGGCTCAGCAATGAAAACGCTTGACCAATGGTTGGAGGACTCTGATGATGATGATGATGAAGAGAATGAAGCGCAGCGTGGCAGCAGTGACAGCGATGGACACAATGCTTCCGAGGACCGCCGCTCCTCGAGCTCGAGAGTCACCAGCGCGACCCGCGCTAGCGGCGCGCCGTCCTTCGCTGGTAGTCAGGTCTCCGCCCACACCCCCACCACACTCCGTCCCACAGAGCATCCACCTGGTGGGCTTATCGCGCGACAAGATGAAACGCGTGAAAAAATGCGGCGTCTGCTGGGAGCTGACGTGGTGTTGAAGGCGACCACGCCGACCTCCTCCACTGCTGGCAGTGCGGGAAGCCCGACCTGGCCCATTTCGGCAGCGCCTGACCGCACACACTTCCCGTTCGGGGCGACCCCCACCGCAACACAGCCCGCGTTGGCAAGGCTGTGGGCTCCAGCGACGCTCGGCGAGACGATTTCGGTGGGCTCAGCATCGGGCGGCGCGGCTCAGGCGCCAGCCCGCACCGACACCGCCACCGACTCCAGTCAACTGCCAGAAGTGGAGCAGACAATGAAGGGCTTCACGGATGGAGTGGGTGGGAGCGGCGGGGGTCCTCTCTACGCAGCAGTGGAGGTGATGGTGGTGGACCGCGGGACGCAGACCGTCACCTCGGAGGGAACGCAAACGGATCCAACGCCCATCGCCATCGGCCCGTTTTACACGGGACCTTTCTTGCCCACGTCGCACGGTGGAGACGCGGGGATGCGTGGCGCGTTTGGCCGCTCCATGATGGCGCCGCCGATGTACGGCTACGGTGTTGACGGGCGACCGTATCGCCAATATTTGTACGACTACGAACAAAGGGAAGCCGAGGAGGCCACAAAGCTGCGCGCGGAGCTCGGGATGATTCAGAATTCCATCGACATGCTTATTGCCCGATACAACCTTCCACCGCCGCCCATGTAAGGCGGGAGGCGGTCGACGTCTGCCAAGGTATTTCATCCCCATTTCCTCCAGATGTGCAGCCGCATACTCAAGCCATGACAAGCTGCGCGTTGCACACATTTTTTTTGTTCACGGGAAATCTAAATCGTTTACATGTCTTCACCACACACGGCCAGATTGGTTTGTACTCGCATTAGTGCGGACATTTCTCTTCTGCGTGCACGCCTTTAGCATTGATTCTTTGTTGCTATTGCTCCTGTCACTGTTCAGTGCCGAAACTCTCACGTGACACATGAGTTGAGGGTCATCGTTGATGCCAGCTCGTTCTGATTCTAACCCTGACTTTCCTGTGTTTCTCCCTGTCTTTGAACGGCCGACTCAGCTACGTGCAGAGAACACGCGCAAAAAAAAAAAAAAAAACATACCATCAAGGAAAGACAAACTTGTACTTTTGTTACGTTGTTGCCGTTTATTGACAGCAAGCGCAAGTCTTTAGTAGGCACATATAGACAAACAAGCACACGTTTCTATTACCAGCTGACAAACTCGCCTTTGTAGCAAGTCAAAGCATTACAGCACCCAAAACATATCCTCATCAAAAAAAATAAACAGCAACTATTGTGTGTTGTTGTTGTAGCCGTTCACCACGGACCACAAACTGGGTAGAACCAGCATCGAAGCTGCAGTAGACAGACATGTTCTCCGCTAAGTACTACGACAACCCGTTCGCGGATGACGACGACAATATCTGTTACGGCGAAATCCTGTCCGACCAGGGCGACACGGCGGTCAACAGCAGCCACTCTGGCCACGAGCGGCGCGAGAAGCAGCCCTCCATGCACACAGCCGGCTCGCCAGTGCCCGTTTCGCGCCGCAATGCCGCCGAAAGCTCAAGCACAGAGATTCCGCTCTCTACTGTCCACAACGGAGACGACTGGGCGTCCTCGGCTCATCGTGGGCAGGTCGACAACCAAGACTACGAGGAGTACATTGTGGAGCTGCGGGCAGAGCTGGAAAGCGCCAATGCCGAAAACAGCCGGCTGACAGCCGCGCAGACGAAGGCGGAGGCCCGGGCTCGCGGCCTCCTCTTCGACAAGGAAAACGTGGAGTGGCAACTGGTACAGGAGAAAGAGCGCAGCCGTGCATTGGCGGAGAAGGTCGCCGCACTCGAGGAGGAGCTGGAGCAGATGGCGTCCCGCAAAAGCGACG
Organism: Crithidia brevicula; assembly: GCA_030849845.1. Classification (NCBI taxonomy): domain Eukaryota; phylum Euglenozoa; class Kinetoplastea; order Trypanosomatida; family Trypanosomatidae; genus Crithidia; species Crithidia brevicula. The sequence goes on along the minus strand of JASAOD010001827.1, from coordinate 12,920 downwards.
TTGCACATCGCGGGGGTTGGACGCCAGGTTACGCCGCCAAGGATGCGCCGCATGCAGGCCCGCCGTATCGCGGTCACGTCGACCCACACGCGCCGCCGCCACAACCGTCACATAGTAGGGAAGGCAGCGCTGTGGCGGACCTTGTGTCGACACCTCCGCCGGACAAGCAACGCAGCACCATCGCACGTGCGCAATTTCAGCAGCGGCAAGCCGCTTACATGGAGTCGCACGGTGGCTCTCATGAACGTGATGGGAAGGAGGCTGCAGCGGTGACGGAGCCGAACGCACGGCAAGGCTCTGAGCCGCCCCACGAGGTGTCCCAAAACTCCGGCCTCACTCGCTCTTTGCGAGGGCAGCGCAGGGCCGACGCGGTGCAAGAAAAGATTCTGCAGCAACAAAAGGCGGCTGACGAGCAGGCCGCAGCGGTGAAGGGGTTGGAAGAGCTTTTGCAAACACACTGCCAAAAGCGCGACGAGCTCGCGACGCAGCTGCAGCGTCTCGAGTCAATGCGCATGCGCACCGTTGCTGACAAGAGAAAGAAGGCCGCCGTGGAAACGAGCTTAGAAGAAGAGGAGAAAACAATCGGGCGCGTCCGACTCGAGTTGCGCTCGCACTCAGCTCTTCTGAGGTAGACGGGACTGTCCCTGCGACTTTTTTTTTTTTTTTTGTCATGTATCGTGTCCTGCCATACATTCCGTTCTCCAGCAACAAAAAAAGTATAAACAATGCGCGGGCGTTATCCGCCGGTGGCGCACTAGCCCCTCAATCGCGAACAGAAACTGTCAATAAATATAGCCGCCGCCCTTCTTCAGCCCATGCCGTGAGAAGTGCCTCCGATGGAGGCAATATGCTGACCGTACTTTCTGGCTTGCGTCCGAGAATGCGCTTTCCCCCTACCTCCTCCCTCCATATTCAATCCTCCTCTTCCGCACGCCCCATGTCGCCTCTTTCTAACTCCTGCCTCCCTCACCGGCTACGGGCTCCTGGCCTCGTTGGTGGCGGTTCGGCTCTCGGTCTGGGCTAGCGGCTCCACGCCTGGGGGGCTAGCCACCCGCCCCTCCCAATACCCCGAGCACCCCCCCCCCCCGAAGACCACGCCACACACCGGCAACCCCTAGCCCGAACCAACGACGGCGCACCAAAGCCCCAAAACCACCCCCAAAAACAACAGAACGGCAGCCAATCATTTCCCAGAAACACCGACGCACGCGTTTGCCACCGACAGCTCTCCCGTGCGCAGCGCTCCAGCAGATTCACCCACGCAAGCAAACACAAAGCGTGAGGCACTCCAAATGATGCCCTTGCGTCCAACAAACGAAATACACTAAATTAAAGAAGACCGATTAGTGATCTCCTGTCATGGCCTAAAATTGGAAGACACACAGAGGGTCCCTTTTTCAAAAAAAAAATGAGAAATGTTACCATGCCTCCTTCCTCTTTTTTGCAAGTCACACCTGGCGGCTTCGAAGAGCTCTGCTCTTCTCCACTCAAAATGTCGCAATCCTGCCTCTTTCAATTCCTCCGCTCTCTTTCTCCTTCTTAACGTCGACACTTCCTTACACACGAGCATTCTTTTCACCGCACCATCAGTTCAGTAGAGAAAAGAGTTCTCGTTACTCAACATCAGCCGCTTTCAATTTCAACTTCCTGTAGTAAATTTTCTGCATAATATCCACGCGCTGTGGTGCAAACGTAACAATGAGCTCCGCAAAAGCGTCAGCTTCAATCAAGAAAAAGACGGCGAAGGTAGACCCGCCTGCGCAGAAGACGGCTGCCTATGCGAAAGACGTAAAAGCTACACCCATCTCGAAGACCGGCGACAAACCCAAGGTAGACAAGCGCGTGGCGATCAACGATACAACTCTCAAAAAGGTAATCTACGTTCCTCGCGATCAGGACAACCCGGTCGAGATCTGGAATGTTTACTCGCACGTAGCCTACTCCACAAAAAAGGAGCAGCGCTTTCTCCAGCGGTGCCTGAATACACGCATCCAAGAGTGCCTGGAGCACTGCCCCAATTTGTTTCCGGACCCACCTACCAAAGGCGACGCGGAGCAGCATTCAAAATCGGGCCGTGTAGTCCGTAAGGTTGACGGAAGATTAGTAGACTTTTTGAAGGAACAAGGCTACGGTAGAAACGTAGCCGCGTGTGCGTTGTACGTGATGTCCGTTTGGCCTTCATTCCCTGTTTCGCAACGTCCTCCAATGTCGCCGAGGGTGCAAAAGGCGATGGAGGCGCTCCAGAATGGTACACGGCTGTATGTGTTTAATGAAAAGCCAAACTCTCCACTAAAGTGCGGAGCCGCGCTGCGCATGCTGCACAGCATTGACGCCGACGAGGCTAGCATTGCTATCTTCAATCCTGACGAGCCCGCTGTCATTGACGGTTACATTCCGCTTTCATTTGTAGTCTCGCTCACGTTTGGGCTAGAACCGGTGGAGAAAGACCGTCAACTCAAAAAGAACGGAAAAATCCTTTGCGCCGACGGCGACCGTCGCTTCCTCGAGACGCCAAAGCGGGCGTTTACGGTTCACTGTGCCGCACCAGAGAAGTTCTACGTGACCTTCATCTCCTCCAACCAGCTGGACTTCGATAACTGGACAAGGGTTGTAGACTACTTTGTGCTACTCAATGCGTGCTGCCGCACCTACATCCAATCGCGGTAAAGAGCCCCTTTAGTTGAAGCCGCTGTGTACCTGCTTACATTATCTACGCTGCAGGTCTAATGGTTAAGCAGCGACGTGGCTGTTATTGGACGAGCCTGCTCGCGGTAAAAGTACTTGCTCTAGGCCGTTTTACACGTAGATCAACCACTCACTCTAGAGTCGACCCGAACGCGACATAGCTTAGAAGAAGAGCTATTGAGACCGCCACACTTGCTTCTTACAATTTGTGCCGGAGGATAGTGCTAAATCTACACATGGACGCATACTTGAAGGTCGCGAAAGTTGTTAGAACTAGCCTGTCAAATCAACAAACGGAGTGCATTTTCCCTCTGCATTCTGTAAGCGCAAAGGTCTAGACCTGCAAGCAGATTTCTTCTTTTTTCTTTTCTCTAGCTTTAATGACAGCGTGCAAATACCCGCCAACCCTAGCCAGCTGCGTAGCCAAACAAAGATGACGGGTTCTTTCACATACGTTTTTTTCAACTCCTACCGCCTGATCGACATATTTCCCGCTTCTCCCTCCTTTCCTCGTTTAGATTCCAGTAAGCAAAACAACGTTCTCCTTTTTTATTTTTTCATCTGTGTCTGTACCCCGAAAACGGTTCTCACTATTTTCTTTTTCTCTTGTCTACTTTGTGTTGTACTTTTTTCGTATGTGGTGTTGTACGCTCGAAAACAATTAAAAGAAGGCTTCGTAGTTGTTGCTCGTAAGTGTCCCTTTCTTTTCAGGTTTCTCACTGCACAGAGAATTTGAGGAGGTAAGTTAAATGAACCATTTCGGAAAGAGCTTTGCCTCTCTATCCATCTTCCTTATCGTTTACAGTCTTTTCATCCCGTGCTTCGCTGACGGATCACGAAGCGCTGCTCGCCGTGGCACTCCTGCTAGAACATGCGGTGACTTTAGGCCTTTGTTTCTCTCTTGCTAATTTCTCTGCTCTCGGTCTTCTTGTGCTTTTCTCATTGCTTTGTATATATACAGCTTCTCCAATTCACGCCTCAACATGTCCCTCTACAGCGAGGTAGTGTCTGATCAACTGCCGGCTGCGATCTCAGCAGTGCGAAACTCACTATATAGTTTGAGTCCCGCCAAAATAGCGCATACCGTTTTTCCAGAGCTGCTTGCTTTCTTCCGCAAATACTGGGCCTGGGCTGTCTACTTTGTGATTATCCGAAAGCTATATCGCATACTCAGCCGCACCCATAAGCGTTCGCTCAAGTCGAAGAAAGCGAAGCGGTCCTCTGCGTCTATCTCCGACAGCAGCAATGGCTCTACCGCGGGCTCAGAGCACATTTCCAGCACTGTAGACGCGACGTTTCTCAGCGACGCCACAGAGACCACGCCGGCTACAAATCAGGTGATCGTTGGTGACGGGGTCATCATAGTCAACCGCAACGATCGCTATGTGGAAGTGTACGAACGCAAGAACGTCGCAAAAGTAGGCAACGTTGACTCGGAAGTGGAGGCGCTCCTCAAAGAGTTTGCTGCACGCAGCAGCAAATAGACTCTCTATGGAAAAGGCTGGGAACACCTTCAAAAGCTGGCGTTGGCCGAGCTGCTATAGGACGGCTTCGCTTTCAGTTCTTTTTTTCCTTCTTCTCCCTTTGTTTGTCTTTGTTACGCTATCTTTTTCAAGTGCTTCAAGTATCTCCTTTCACTGTTTTACTTCATATATTTTCCTCTTCATCTACTCAGTGTCTCAGCATGTGACTCCTGTCGCATTTTACACAACACCCGCCGCTGTTGCGACTGGCCGTGCTCCTTTCGTCTTCTCAAGCTTCACAAGACTGTATATGAACTGTTTTTCGGGCACTCCACCAAAATCTTCTCCAATATCTTTTTTCTGTGAATGAGATGCGCGCAGATAAATACTAATACTCAAACTTGAATCTTCTATTTGACAGGCAAGGCAAGCAGCGGTAATAATCGCGTTTGCGTGTATGTGTATGTGTGTGTGTGTGCAACACTAGTGCACGGGTTCGAGCTCTATTAGCAGATTGCAGCGTGGAAGCGTGTCTGTGTGCAGCTTGCTACCCTGCTACTCCTTATGTCAATGCTGAAGCACAGTTGTGTATGCGAAGAAGCTTTGTTTTCTAATCCAAAAAGTCACTGCTTTGCTAGCGCAGCTCGACTACTTGATTGAGAATCACGTTAAGGTTTCACCATCCCGTTCCACCAAGAAAAGGAAGAAGTACAACAATCTCTAGGGTGCGCTTTCGATTTCTACCTTCACTCCTATCCTCTCCGCTCCTGTCCATGTGCTTACCAATTCTTCGGGTTTTGTCTCTAGATTTCGTATCGAGGTGAACCAAGGGCTTACTGACGTTCTGCCTCAATTGTAATTACTTCTTTATAAATTATAGTTTTATCTTTCTTAAAAACTACCTATTCACATTTTCTGTGCGATTGAGAGAGAAGCGGATATGGACCTAGACAGCCGCCCCATTGGTGGCGGCTCCGGTGTCAAACCATTCGAGGGAGCATCAGAGCCTGAAGAGGACTTCGGCTCTTGCTCTGTGGGTGAGCTTGTCGGCCACAGCAATTGGAAGGCACGGAAAGAAGGTTTTGAGAAAGCTCAAAGTGCACCGGAGAAGTACAAGAAACTCCTTTTAGAATCGATAAAACCTATTATAGCAGAAGGCAATGCTATGGTGCAAGAGGCAGCCATTGAGGCTCTCGTTGCAGTTCTGCCACACTGCAGCGATGCTGAGCAGAATCATCTGGCTGACGGTGCACTTCCATTCGTCCTCGAAAAGGGTATCACTGGGAGACCGAAGGCTGCACAAGCGAGTCAGAGCTTTGTGAGTGTGCTGGTTCAAGATGGGTGCGTAAAGCCCGTGTTTGCCGCGCTTTTGCCCGTATTTGCTCATCGGACGCCGAAGAACAGACTCGCCGCCGCGCAGCTGACGGCCTCGCTAGTGGCAGATTATGGCATCCAGCACTTTCCTTCCAAGGACATCCTGAAGGCTATGCAGCCCCTTTTCAACGACGCCAATCCGCAAGTCCGGAGAGAGGCTGCGACACTGTGCTGTCAGTGCTATCGCTACATTGGTGCAAGCATCAAAGGCTTTCTCACGGATCTTCGCGATGTCCAGCTTCAAGAATTACAGAAGCAGTTCGAGTCTGTCAAGGTTGGCGTGGCCCCACTAAAGACGATCAAAGGCTGCAGCACTGCGAGTGGGGGCGAGGGCACCGGTAAGGCCGGTGGTGCTGCGGTGAAGCCAATTGCATCACTGACGGGCGGTGACGAGATGGGGGTAGTCGACGATGCTGGCTTCCAGATGCTGGATGAGGCGCCCGTGATTTCGAAGCTCCCCAAAAAGTTTTTTCGCGTTGCGTTGGACAAAGAAACCACGTGGCAAGCTCGCGTAGACTATGTGAGTGAGACGCTGCTGCCGCTTTTAGCAGCACCGCGATTCCGTGCGAAGGACGACTACCACGAGCTTACCAGCATGATGAAGGAATACTTCGTCGATCCCCAAGCTCCGCTGATGCTCCTCGGGTTCAAGATGATCCAGGAGTGCGCGCGGGGTCTACGCAGCGATTTTGGACCACATGCCAGAGTGTACGTCTCTCCGCTTCTTGACAAGTTAAAGGACAAAAAGCTCAGCGTGCAGCTGCACGTCACAAAGACACTGGAGGACTTGATCTGCTTTAACTGCGTTTCGATGGATCAATGCAATGACGACATAGATCAGGCGCTGCAAAGCAAAAATCCAACGCAGCGGACAGCCATCGTGAGCTTTTGTGTGCGCATGATCAGCGTGCTAGGTGACAAGAGCCGCTATACAAGGCTGGGAAAGTCGACGGCTATGTTGTCACGTCTCGTGAACGACGAGAAGTCCTCCATTCGCGACCTGGCGTATGTGTTGCTTGACAAGCTCATACAGGAGTTTGGTGAGGCACCGTACAAGTCCGTGCTTGCAAAGCTTGACGACAACCAGCGCCACAACATGGCTATTGCCGTGGCTCGCGGAGCACCGGCTGTAGGGCCAAGGTCGGCGGCTTCGCGACCAGCGTCGAATCTCCCCACCCCGCACGCTACTGCAGCCGGTGCGACGACGCCGTCTAGCTCCCCCGCAAAAAAGCTGCCCCGGCTGGACGACGTCGCGGGCCAGACGTCGTCAATAGGCCTTGCAAGCCGTACACGGACCGCCTCAGCAGGCGTTGCCCCCACAGCAGCTCGCCGCCTTTCCACGTCGTACGACGAGGCTGCAGGGCGCTCTGGACGTGTGTCGTCGGTACCGCATGATAGTGCATCCGCTGCGCCATCGCCGGCAGCAAAATCGACCTTTGGCACTCGGCATGCGCCTGCTCGTAACAGGGGAAGTGGTGGCGGCGCCACTGGCGACCTCTCTGCCCCAAACAGAAGCGCAATGGAGGACGGTATAGCCTTGGAGTCGTCTCTGCCACCTAAGATGGAGGCTGTGATGGTGATCTTGGGGCTTTTGGACGGTGATAACGCTGTGGTAGATTTGGTGCGCTCGACGGAGTGGTCGCGCCGTCAAGAGGGCGTCGCAAAGCTGTTGGCAATGGTGCAGCAGTGGACGCCCGCACAGGCCGCGCATGGAATGAACTACCTCGTTGTGTACGTGCGGGCACATCCGTCTTTTCGCGAGCCGATCTTTCAAGTTTTTCACAGCATCGCGCAGGTGTTTCTGGAGGCGGTGCGAAAAGTGCCCACTCTGGCCCCCGGAGCTGGCTACGCCATCGTTTCAGGCTTCACTTCTCGCCTTTCAGAGGCGAAAAACAAGCCCATAGTCCGGGAGATGTGCGAGCTCATCACACAGAAATTGGGCAGCCGCTTCGTTGTGCGGCACATGATTGACACAGCGACGATGGTCAAGACACCGAAGCTGGTGCAAGAGGTGTGCGAGTACGTAAGGGAGGCGCTGCAGCGGCAGCCGGAAAGTGAGGAGGCCGAGGGGGACGCGATTGATGTGCGCGGGGTGCTGCATTTTGTTCGTACCGCGTGTGCAGATATCAACAACGCTGGCGTGCGACAGGATACCGTGGCGCTTCTCGGTGAGCTGCGTCGCACGTCAAGCGCCACCTCGGCGATTGATCGGTGTGTTGCGTCGCTGCCACCCCCGCTTCCGGCGATGTACGAGCGCGAGGTCAAGAAAATGGCGCTACCACGGCCAAACACATCGTCAAGCGCGGCGCCACTGCCACCGCCGCGCGTGGCCATGAGCGGTGCAGGTGCAGCTGCAGCGCCTGCGTCAGCGCCGTCGAAGCGCGTGCGCACCTCCAGCCAGTCGCCCGGTCCTGGCACTCGTGGACGGGCTGCGGTGCCCTCCCCACACAAGCCCCCGGCTGCGCATCGACGCACCACCAGCGGCGACGGCGACGGCCCACTGAACCGGCAATCTGTTTCGTCTTTTAACGGCGTTGGCAACGCCGCTTCGCCCTCGGGCCCGCCATCGCGGGTGTCTACTGGACGTACAAGCTCTACTGGGCCCTCGCCACGCAGCAGCTTCGCCACAGGAGCGATGCCGCCGTCGGCTCTGCGACCGATTTTAAACGAAATCACCTCCGGCGAGGACTGGCGCGACCGCCTTGCAGGCTTGCGCCATGCCGAGGAGTTCGTCGAGGAGACGCCACGTCCGCTGCCGACCCACTGCGCTGTTCCGCTACTGAAAGCGCTTCAGAGCCGCTTTGAGGATGCCAACAAAAACGTCGTGGTCGATGTACTTCGGTTCATTCCGGTTGTCGTTGGTGCTGCGATCAGCGGCGAGTGCAGCGTGGCCCTCCGGAAACTCGCCCCTGGTGTCCTCGCGATGCTCGGGGATCAGAAGACGGCGCTGCGAGAGGAGGCGCGCAACGTGGCGTTCTTGGCGATGCGCGAGGTGGGGCTGGAGGCGATGCTGCCACTGCTACAGAAACCCCTCGTGTCAGAATCAAACGTTTGTCGGCAGAACGTGCTTGAGATGATGACGAGCGGGTTTGAGCAGCTTCCGTCAGATGCCACGCTGCCGCGCGCTGGCATGCAAGTCCTTACACCAGCCGTTATCAACTCAATGATGGATCGCATTCTCGAAGTGCGCGTCGTGGCAGAGCAGGTCCTGGGGTGGATGATTGGTGTGGTAGGCGACGACTTTGTGCTGCAGTGCGTGCAGCGACTCAAACCAGCGGAGCAGCAGGTTGTGATGCCGGCAATTGAGCGGCAGTTAGAGCACCACCGTCGCAACGCTGTCGAGTCGGAAAAAAATGAGCAGGGGCGAGCAAGCTCTCCCTCGGAGTCCCCAAACCTCAACGCCACGGTGAACAGCCTGTACGACAACGAGGAGAGCCGGCGCACTACGCCAAGAGTGGCAACTCCACGAACCAGCGCCGGAGCAGAGACCCCACACCGTCGCGGTTCACTCAACGCCCCTCGCGACGGCCGGGGCAGCGCGCGAGCTGCGGCGCCCGGGAAGGACGGGGGCCTGGCGCAGTTGTCCGCCTCGGTGCTGGAACAGGCCGCCGCACACACAACGGGCGGCGCCGTTCCCCGCGAGCGATCACCGGTGGCCCCGGCGAAGAAGGAGACCCCGGCGGGACGGGTTGAGCCCGCTCCGAGAAGCCACACACCTGCTCCGGCGACGATGCCGGATACGGTGACCGCGGCGGTCAAGGCGAAGCCAGCGGCGAAGGAGGCCAGCGGCACCGTTAACATAGCTCCCCCGTCACGCTCTTCACCAACACCGCTGCGGGACGCTTCGCCGTCGGCTGAGGGCAGCGGGGAGACTTACACGATTCGTGAGATCCTCATTGGGCTTCGCTCTGCGACGCCTGATGTGGCGCAGGCCATGTGTGGCGACTTCAACCGTCACCTTCGTTCCGGCGTCGATTGCGGGACGCCGGAGGTGATTCAGGCCATGGTGGAGCGCTTGTACGAGAACACCCAAAATTTTGATGCGGCGCTGGCCAAGGCTCTCATTGAGTCGTTGACGGCGCTCTTCGCGACACCGCAGTGCACATCTCGTTGCCACAGCCAGCTGCTGGTACGAATCACCGGCGTGTTTTTTGACTGCCTGCTCTCCGAAAAATTCTCTTTGCAGGAGCCGGTCATCAAAGCCCTGAACGCCATGACGCTCAAGATGTTGGAGGGCTGCCGTGCGGACGACGTGTTCACCGCGCTTCTCACTCGTCTCACAAGCTACTCCGGTGCCTACCTGGCTTCAGGCCACAAGAGCGACCTCAAGTATATCCAGGTGACTGTGAAGTGCGTGATGCGGGTGGATTTGACCAAGGTCTCCGCGGACACCACCGTCCTTTACTGCCACGAATATTTGCTGCAGCACCCGCCCAGCGCCTTTCGAAACCTGGACGATGTGCCCATTCGCACCGTCAAGACGATCTTGCAAGGCGCCACAAAGCGGCACGGGCCGGGGCTGCTGACGACGGCCGAGAAGCTAGTCGGTCCGCAGAACTTAGTGACCCACTTCATTCGCGCCTGCCTGGATATGCAAGAGAAGGCGGCAAAGGAAAAGGGACAAAATGAGCGGGAGGTCATCGAGGAAAGCTGTCACGAGCAACGAGCCAGTCAGTCTCCGGCGCCGCACGGCAAGGAAGTGTCGACATGCACTCCACCAGCGACGACAGCGGCTGCGTCGGCTGCGTCAACCAGCACGCCAGTGAGGCGCGTTACAGCCGCGACACCGCGCAAAGCCCGCCCGAGCACTCACACCGACCCCCATGTGACGGTGAAGGCTGCACCGGCCGATTCGGCGGGGTCGGCGAGCAAGGCATCCGCCACCAACGCGACTTCGACAACCAACGGTTCAGGTGGCTCCGGGGTTGCCCGTGCCCTGTCCCCCGCCGCACCGGCAGCTTCACGGCGAACTCCTGTGAAGGTTCACCCGCGACCGGCGGCAGCGGCGACGCCCACGCACAGCGGTCGCGGCAGCGGCACCACGCACTCGTCTCCGCCGCCCTCGACTAGGCATGGCACCCCACGCGCGGCGGCCACGCCCCCCGCCACGACGCCGACAAAAGCGAACGTCGACCGCACTGACGTGGCGAAGGAGCTGGCGGACATTTTTGCCCACATTCGCAATCATGTCACCTCTGCTGACGGGATTACGGAACTGTACGACTATCTCAAGACCACAACGCCGTGCCGCTACGAAGACGTCTTCCGGCTGCAGTTTAATCGCTGCTCAGAGCCGTTCCGGTTGTACATTAAGCGGAAGCTTGAACGCAAAATGGAAGAGGACGCCTCGATGCCAGCCAGTTTTCAGCTACCGGCGGTGATACAGAGCATCTCGTAGTGTCGGCGTCTTTGCAAGCAGACCGCTGCGAGGGGCAATTGTGTATTAAAAAGCTTTGCGGATTTTCTCCCTAGTAGTGGCTTGACTCATTGTAGAATTGACGGATATGCTCAGAGGGTGTTTTGTCGATACAACAAAATACAGTGTTTGCACTGTTAGGTTCATTCCGTGTACGCGGGCAGTATTCGCTTAATCTTTCTGTCGACCTTCGACAAGAACAAAAAAGCCTAGACTGTTTCCTCTTTTCAACATACTTGCGTTGTTTCACTTTCAATGTTTGTCAACGTTATTTTGATTTTTACCTCAGGTGGCATTGATCGTGTTTTTTTTTTTTTTGCAGCTTGCTGTACTATCTCGACCAGAGGAAGGATGAAAGAGAATCACCGACTGACTAATGAATCCCTCCACGGTGGGTGCCGTGGCGCGTTCTTGTATAGTTTACAATGACTCGAATGCTCGCTATTATCAGAGATAGGCAACGCGAAAGATTCAAAAGAAGCCAACACTGTAATTTTATTCAGTTACATGTTTGAGTGATTTTCTTCTTTGATTATTTTTTTGGTTCTTTTTAACATTCGAAAAAGATCTGCACAAGTTTCGGGAAAGTGGCTTCGTTGAGGCGTTATGTATCAGATATGTTTCCCCATTCTTTTCCTTGCTCTTTCCCATATGTGAAGCGCAACGTAGCACTTTCATCGTTTATGCAAAATTACAGGGTCAACATCTTCAATGTCGGAACCCTTTCTTTTTGTCTTCAGAGGAGTGGTGCTGCTCGTAGAATTGTAGATTTTCGTGTTTTCAGCAGAGCTGTATGTTTGAGTCAAAATGAAAAGTCGAAAAAGAAAGAAAACTGCGGATGAATTGTCCACAAACTATCGATATTAGCATGACACTTCGTGACATGCTAGACATTAAATATTGGTAGAGCACCTCAACTACACATTTCAAAGAGGCAAAAAACAAGAACAACAAGAAAATGAGCTTTCTGTTTCCTCGTGATATTATTATTATTCGGCCTCGCGATGCATTCAATGTCCAGCATGTGTGCTGCAATTCAGCCGACCGAATAATAGGGTCCCCATGACAAGCGCTAAAATTCTTCAATGCCCTTCTTCTATAATCTTATCTCTCTCTTTCTTTCTTTCTTCGGATATATATCATTGGTCTCACTGTCTCTAAGACCCAATTTCCTTTTTGCGTTTAAACATTTGTATACTTTTTTTCTGAGAGCGAGATTCACAATTAAGATGTCAGAAAAAGGGCGAATATAAATTTGCACTTCTTTCAGGAGCTCACCAGTCATCGCAGGCTTTTCGTAAGTAACCATGTGCTCTCGACGGTACTGAGGCGGATTCTTTCTCCGCTTCACTCTTTGCTTTCTTTTCCCGGCAGCATCAATCATATCGCTTCAAAGCTGTAGTATGGGCTTTCGATTGCCTTCGAGAGCTTTTTCAGGTTGTTTCTGCCTTTATTTCCTTTACCCAGCAATTCGAAAAAAAAAAAAAAAACACCCAACAAACAGGTTGTTTTTGAGGTTGCATTTTTTATTTTTTTTAATGTTAAAAAAAAAAAAAAAGAGAGAGAGCTCAAAGCATGCCAGAGTCCCTTTAAAAAAAACACAAAAAAATGCCGACTCGGGTAGTCGCTGCTCTTTTCATTTTAATTCACCTTTTAATCAATTGAAATGAACTTCTTAGTTTCTATGAAGGGTATTGTGAACTTATACGTTGTTGCTAACGTTGCAGGTATCTTAAAACTTTCATTCAGAAGCCGTTCTGCAAAGGTAAAAAGCCAGTGAACCAATTTTTTTTATTTGGTTTTAGTCGAATAAAGCCAGAACTGGACACTGAATACTTTTTGCTTTTCTGTTTCGATTCAGTGTTCTTTCCTACCTAACTTCATCGTTTCTGGCCCCAATTCCTAACTTTTCTGCTCACCTAGCACAATCCCTGATCGTTTTTTTTCTTCGTTTACCTCATTCTGGTCGCAACATCAGAATT
>JASAOD010001826.1:0-38328 GCA_030849845.1 Crithidia brevicula | reverse complement strand
AGAAAAAATGAGAGCTGTGAGACAACACGCGGCAAGGAAGCGCCGTGCAAGCAGAGTCGAAAAAAAAAAAAACAAGAGAGAGAGGACAAAAGAGAGAAGGGAGAGACAGAAAGAGAACAGAAGAGAGAGTAAATGCAAAGCGAAAAAAAAAAAAGCGGAGACATTGAAAGGGTCATGGCAACATAATAACAACAGCATAACAAGTTGTGTGTGGTTTTTTATTTTTGTTTTGTTCTTCAATTCCTCTGCGTACTTTTTAATTACAGCTTGAGAGCGCATCGCACACTTCTGTTGAAGAAGAAGAAAACGCCGACTTGATTGAAATCGGAAAAGCATCGGCAGAAGCTTTACCCAATCGACATTCACCCTCTCTCGCCACCAATGCAAGCCACATTAAAATCCAAAAGTGCAGGAGGAAAAAAAAAACCAATGGGGATACGTTCCCATGTTGACCGCCAACCTAGACATACCACAAACATCCAGTTTGCTCACGCTTTTTGTTTGTTTTCGCAAGTCATTTCTCACGCAAGTCCATCACACGCAGCGACACAACAAAAAAAGAATAAGAGAAAGATACTATGACGGTACAGAGAGAGAAAGAAAGGGAAAGAAAACAAAGAGAAAAGGAAAGCCGAACGACTCGGCTTCTACAAAGGCAGCTCAGCTACAACGCACTTTCATTCTTCAACTAGACAGCGAAAGAAGGCAGCTGTAAAAGAAAAGATAAAAAAAAAAAAAAAATGGGTATGAATGAAAGCCGCCACAACGAATACAGCCGATGCACGTCATACGTGAGACAGACCTGAGGCGCTGCCTTGGCAAAAAAAAAGTCCGGAGAAAACAAAAAAGGCAAAAAAAAAGGTGCAGCAAAAAAAACCTGGTACAGAAAACGAGAGCCTTGAAATACATATTTGGAACGACATTCATCACACCTGGAGAGAACAAAGTCAGAAGCCTTTTTCACGCCAATTGTCTTTCACCGCTGTCTGGCGAGATGCGAATGGTGTGTTGTTCCTGTCGGTGTTGCTGTTGTTCAAGTCGCTCCTTTGGTGTTGTTGTTTTTGTTTGTTTGTTTTATCTCATACCAAATATATACTTTTCTTCGCGCCTCTTCGTGTGGCCTCTGTGATGCGCACGTTCTCTCTGTTCTTTTTAAGATGTCAGAAGCACGCGCCGAGAAGAGGAAACTTCCGGGAAAATAATGTAAAGCCAAATGGAGCAAAAGAGCTGGCTAGTACGATTGATGGCTTGCCGTCTCCAACCGCGACTTCTCGGAGGCGAGGTTGTTGCAGTACTGCCGCTGCTCACGCACCCACTTGAGCGCCTGCACGCGCTGCTTCTCCTCAGCAAATGCGGCCTCGGAGGCGTAGATGTCGAGCTCCTGGATGGCAGCGTTGCACTGGGAGGCGAGGTTTTCTAACTTGGTCGACAAGGACGCAATGACCTCTTCCTTCTCCTTTGCGGTGATGGTGAGGATGCTCACGTTGCGCGCCGTCTTCTCCTTTTCGGTGAGGAGGAGGTTGTAAACGCCGGGATGAATCTTCTCCTGAGCAGGGATAATCTTTTCAATGTCGTACAGCTCCTCCTGGTCCTCCGGCACCTCGACCTCCCTCTGCGACCAACTGCGAGTCACAATCTTCGCCACCTCGCGCGAGAGGCCGTTGTTCTTGAGCGCCGCATCCACCACCTTCGCGCGCTTTTCGAGCTGCGCGATGCGGTAGTCCTGCGCCTTGATGACACGCTCCTGCGGGATGCGCTGCTCGTTCACCGTCTGCTCCCGCTCGCTCTTGATGTTCGCAGCATCTTCGTCGATAACCTTTCGGGCCACGGAGTCGGCAGGGTCGGGGCGGTCCGCCAACCACGCATCCGCGTCGTCCGCCTCAGCACGCAGCCGCTCCAGGGCTTCGGCCTCGACAACGGTGTCGCGGTCAACAATGCGGATTTGATTGTAAAGAGAGTCGACGTCGTCGATGGTGCCGCGGCGCTTCTCGACCAGCTTCGAGAGCGCGATGAGAGCCTCGCCCTTCTTCTCCGCTATGATCTTCGCCGCCTGTACCTCGCGCTGGACCAAGCGCTTGCGCGCCTCTAGCTCGGCGACGGAGGTCTCGCTCTCATACTCGTTCATCTTCGCCATCTCGCCTCGTCGACGTGCTGTGAGGGACTTCATGTCCAATCCGGCGTTCTCTGCCACCTTGGCGGTCCGCGCTGCAATGACGCGGTGGTTCTTCTCCTGCTCGCGGATGAGGCGCAGCAGCTCCTGAATCTCCACGCGGTCCTTCTGGTTCTGCTCCTCGATGGCCTTCTTGGCGATGTCCAGCTGAATCACTGTGTTGCCGTACTGCTCCACTGGGATGGACTTGATCGACAAGCGCGGCCTCCTGCCGCAGTAGTCCAAGACCGGGAATGAGGCCAGCAGGGGGTCCTCGCGCATCTCGGGGTTCGCGGTGACCATCGCCGCCTGCAAATCTGCCTTCTCCTGCTCAAGGCCCGAGATTTCACGTTCGCGGATGGCGAGGCTCGCCTCGATCTCACGCTCGCGCTCAGCAACGGTGGCCTTCATCGTGCTCTGTTGTGTATATCAGATTACCTCCGTTGGTTTTCTATTTTCGGTTGTGGTTATTGTTGTTGTTTTTTTCGTTTTTTGATGTGGTGACTTTTGCACTGCATGTTTGTGATACAGAGAGGAGGAATGGCAAAAACCAAAGCAAACCAAGGCGAAGGTCAGAGCAGTTATGTGCAGGACACAAGTTGCAGCGCAATGAAAAAAACAAAAACGATGTTAGGTTGGCAAATCGATAAAGAATTGTTTTTTCATATTATTAGAGAGAGGGTGTAAGAGCGAGGATAGACGAGAATGAGGGCGTAGACGCGGATTGGAGAAAGGGAAATGCTGTGTTGCGACTTCACAGAACAGACGGGGGCAAAAAAAGCAAGTTCAACCGGCGAACGCGCGTTCTCGCTGTATTTGTGTTTGAGTAGTACCTTCAAAATCTGCACTGCAGCATCACTTTGTCGAAGGAAGGACACGAGTCGCAAAGGGTTCAAACCCAGCGGACGGAGTCCCCGAAGAAACGAGCAATAATAATATGTCGAAGGCATTGTCTTCAGAGAGAAGTTTGGGTTGTATATACATATATTTTGGTGGTGCATTCTTAAGGGGTAAGGACGGTCCACTCCTTGGTAGGAGCCGAGGATGTGACAACGATAGAGAGACGTGTGAGAGTGGTATAGCGACGCTTG
Organism: Crithidia brevicula; assembly: GCA_030849845.1. NCBI lineage: Eukaryota > Euglenozoa > Kinetoplastea > Trypanosomatida > Trypanosomatidae > Crithidia > Crithidia brevicula. Next base: position 35,088 of record JASAOD010001826.1, on the reverse strand, counting down.
CGCAGACGCACTGCGATCGTTAAAATGGAAAATACACAAACACACAGACACACAAATATATGCGCACGCTTTGACACAAAAAGCAGCTGTGAAGGAAGCACGGAGGGGGGAGATTGAACGGCGCTCCCCTTGTCTCAGCGCACACAAGAGCTTTGCGACCTCTTCGGCAAGAGAAACGACCAGGGGTGTCAGAAACACACGCAGAAAAAAAGGGAGATTTTGCCTACAGCTGCTGCACGAGTGTTACCAGTGCAATCTGGTTGTCGCGGATCACGACTGTCTCCTTCACTGCGTAGTGCTCCAAAGGGGCTTTCGCGTACTTTGACACCGTCCCGTCACGCTCGAAAGTGGCGAAGCCCTGTGAGTCGTAGCCCGCTTTGTCGGCGTATGAGACTTCACTTGAGCCAGGGATGGCAAACGTGGCCAGGTCGGCATCTAAGCAATGGTGCACTCGCCGCCATCGATTGAAGTTTTTGGTGAAGTGCAGAAACCGAACGTTGTCGCGCAAAAATGTTACGACGTTGTCTTTGCTCTCGACCACGCCCAGCCAGGTGACGTAAATCACGTCTTCGGCTAGATAGTTGAAGGCGGCATCTAGCTCATTGCTTTCGATGAGGTCGGTGTAGCGCTGTAAAATAAGCTGTGCGGTCGTCATTTTCAAAACACACACACACACACACACACACACACACACACTTTGAGGAGCGAACGACAAGGTTGTCTTTCGTGCGTGTTGACCGCTACTTCGGTGCGTATGTACTTTGCTTGCCTCTGTTCCGCAACTGGTGCGGATAAATTGTGAGCACAAGAGAATTACAGAGAGGGAGAGAGAGAGAGAGACGAAGAGACGCAAGAAAAAAAAAGTAAGTTCAGTTGTGGAGTGAAGGTGCACTGGCGAGAAAAGCAGATGTCGCCTCTGTCAGCGAGGAATGATGTAAGGATGGACTCGAGTTTTGAAGGCGAAGGGTATGCAACTGATAATCTTTTTTTTTTTTCCTCTTTGCTGCTGACCAGTGTGCCGCGGTGACAATGTGCTTCTTGCCTCGTATCGCCAACAGGTGCAGTATGGTTGCCGACCCAGATGATGGCATTGGCCATTTTTGCGCATCAACACTGCGACGCGCACGGTTAACCAATGAGGTTGAGTGGATTTTGGCAGACACACACACAAAACACCGAAGCCTCTTCCTTTTTCTATTTTGGTTCTCAACTTCAAAGGGCGGCCTTGAAATGCGTTTTTACTTTTTTTTTTAATCTTGCTCAGTCAACATACAAACCATCAGGACGCAGTAGGTGAAATACCACAGGTCGTCTCCACACAAAGATAAATAAATAAATAAAAGAGAACAGTCACTAACAAACAACCAAATAGCCGCATCATAGCGAGCTAAAACAAAAAGAAAAAGAAGCTTTACTGATGTTTATGAAATCCATGTACTGCGTTACGCTTCTCCTTTATTTTCTTTTTCTGGACGTGTTTGTGGGTGTGTGTGTGTGGGTGGGTGTGCCTGTTCCTATAGCAAAAATGCGCTTTTTCTTTCTAAAAAAACACAGTCCCAACAACAACAACGCGAAAAAAATCAGAAAAGAAACAAAAAAAAAAAAGATCGTGCACTTGAGACATCGACAAGTAAAACTGCGTTCTTCAAATTAGCGATAATGTTGAGCAGCGGGGGACAGAAGGGGGCATCTGCATGCAAAGATAAAGGCGCACTAGAGAATTCGAGCGACATGTTGCGCTGCTGCTTCGAAGCCCCACACTCGCGCAGTGCGAGAAAGGCCGCGACGAGTGGTACTCGCGCGCTTCTGCGTACCGCTGTGTAGTGCTGAATTGTTTCCTGTCCCCCGGCGCAATACTGTTTGCTCCACGCCCACCTACGACATCTGTACCTTCTGCGCCATAAGAATGCCCGTGATGACGGCAAAGATGCCCAGCGCAGAGGCAAAAATCTCAATCACGAGAACCTTCACGAAGAGGCTGCTGCTGTGGGCATCGGCAATCGCACAGCTGCTGCCCACAATACCAACGGAGATGCCGCACGCCATGTTGCCCACACCTACCGCAAGGCCGGCCGCGAACAGCGTGTAGCCTCCTGCGATGGTGTTGAACGCGTACGTGCCCGTCGAGCTCACGGAGGAGGTGCTCGCCTGGATCTTGCCCATCATGATGATGGACAGAATGACGCCGTAAATGGCAACGGCCTCGCAGAAAATGATAGAAATGAGGTTTTTGCTGCGGATCTCCGGTGCGCGGATGGCAGCACCGCTGATGGAGGCCCCGCTGGTCAAGATCCCCCACGCGGCTCCGATGATGGAGAGAGAGATGCCCATGCCAATGCCCATCGACGCCCAGGCGTACGGTGAGACACCGGCAAGGATCGTCCACAGCGCTGAGAAGGGCGGAAAGACGGTGCCGCACAACGCTGGAATGATGCCGAAGAGGACAATCACGATAATGAGAATGTACCAGACGATGCGGCTCACCACGTACATCGCGTCGTCGGGCGGAAGCCGACTCGGGGTAGGCAGGACTTCCGGTTCTACAGGCATTGTGCTATTCGTCTAGTAGTTGGTCAAGAAAAAGTTTAACAACGTTAACTACAATCTCAACGTGCCTCTTGAACGGGGGTTTTTTCTTTTTTTTAGTATGAGGAGAGAGTTTTTGGGACAGAGAAAAAAAAAAAGAGACGACTTGACGGTAGATAGTGCGCTATATTCGTGAGGCAATGCCTGTTTCTTCTTCTTGGTAGTCTCTTGCCACGTCAGACAAGCAAGTGGTCAAAGTAGAAGTAGATCTTGCTGACACGATACTCTAAGTTTGCTGCGGTTATGGCAAAAGAATGAGGAAAGCAAAAGGTGGGGAGGGGAAAAAGGGAGCAAGAGTCGAAGTAGCGCAATACACATAATAATTAAACAAAACGCAGAGGGCTCTCAGCGCCAGTACAAGCACCAACGTCACGCAACGCATTTTGGGCGAGAGCAAAGCGCCACACCAGCGTTCCCGCGCACGAATTGAATACGAGAGACGCGAAAACAGAAACACCAACACACACACACAAACATTTATATGTGCACACATGGTGTGCAACGTTTCTGGGCGGTGATCGTTTTTTGACCTCGAGGGGCAGTCCTCAATGAAGTCAACGCTTCTTGCACACGCTCTAGACCTACAAAAAGAGAAGACGCGGATATGCTTACCTCTTTGTATGATGCCTTTACCCAGCATATTTTTGTTTCCTGTTTGCTTGTTTTGTTAAAGAGTGGCGAAATGAAAAGAAAAGATGGAAAACAGAAAACGAAGAGCGAGGCACACAGTAATGCTGCTAGCTGATTTAACGCTTGCGCAGGAAGACCATGCGGTTGTTGCGGCGCCAGGCAGCGCGGTAGGACGGGCGCAGCTTGGAGGCCTTGTGGCCCTTGTGGCGCAGACCGCGGTGCTTGCGACCAGCAGAGGTCAGACCGCGCTGCTCGCGGTGCTTGTGCACGGAGTTGACGATCCAGTTGATGCGCGGGTCGCGGCGGATGGTCTTGCACATCGGGTCGACGGCGATGACCTCGTACCACTTGAAGGTGGAGTCCATGTTCACCCAGTACGAGCTCAGCACGCGCAGGTTGCCGAAGCGCTTGCCCAGACGCTGCTCAGCGACGGCCTGGTTGTTCTTGTTCAGCTTCATGCCCAGCACGCCGCTGGTCTTCGGCTTGCCGTAGGTGATACCCTTGTGCACCGGGCGTTTGCGGCCACCACGGCGGACGCGCACGCGGAACACGCAGAAGCCCTGCTTGGTCTTGTAGCCGAGCATGCGGGCCTTCTCCGGGCGGGTCGGGCGGCGCAGGCGGACGATGGTGTGCTGGTGGCGGAACTCCCACGAGCGAATGCGCTGGATGAAGCGCATCACATCCGAAGACTTCTTCTTCCACAGCTCGTTCAAGTACATGAACGCTCCCATGATTGCGGCTCTACTACTCTATTTTCTGTGTGGTGCAAGACGAAGAAGACAATAAACAAAGAAAGGTGGGAATCATAAAGAGAGGGAGTTGAAGGGTAAGCGATACGCACTCGGCTCTACGGTGATCCTGGCAGAGGCACAGCCACAAAAAGCAGTTTGAGCAGCCCAAAAAGGAATGTGCTCAAAGAAAAAAATATGCGGAAAGTTCAGCATATCTTGTGTTCTGTGCAAGAAAAGAGAAAACGTTGACACATTAACAAACAGAGAGAGAGAGAGAGACGACGACGCCATCAACGTGATTTGGCAACGACCAACACGGCCGCTTGACGAAGTACTCTGGGTCTCTTCTTAGCTCTCTTCAGGACAGTTTGCATCTTTTTTTTTTTTGGATGTGTGGTAGTGGGTAATTTTGGCATGCGTAGCACACCGTAATATTCAACATGAATGAAAAATAAAAACGGAGAAGAGGAAGAGATATCAGAGTCCAAGGACAAAAAAGCAGCCAACACCGTCTCTCCTCACGTCTATGTACATGCGGTCTCTAGTCTTCATCGTTGCAGCGACCACGCTGTAAACCCACCGCTCATATGCGCTGTGTCACGCGCCGTGACCGTCAATGCAGTCCGTCGCCTCATGAATGTACTCGGTTACCTCGTTGATACGCTGACGGTGGCGGTCTTGCTCCGCTGCGCGAATTGCAGTGGCTCGGGTGGAGAGCAGCGTCTCCTCGACCTTGAGGTGGTACATCTCGAGTTCCTCGACGCGCTTGCGGCGCAGCTCGTACCACTCATTCACTGTACGCTGGTACTCTTCCCGGTTGTCTAGGAATGCCAGGGTGGCGTCGTCTTGGGCGCTGTAGTGGAGGCCGCGGCCTCCGTTGTCGCCACGCTGTCGCTGCTCAAAAACGGTGTCAAAGCAGTGCCGCACCTGCACCTGGAAGTCGGCCTCCAGTCGCAGCAGCGATTCAAAGGCGCTCTGGAGGACCACCTCCACCCCGTCAGCCTTCCACTTGGCAATGGTTGTGTTGTGCAACACCTCAAGTGCGTCGTAGAGCGCGGCCTCCTGCGCAAAGAGCTCCTGCTGCAGTCTTTCGGCTGCTGCGTGGAGGGACCGGACCATCTGGGAAGACATGGCGCTGCTGGGCTGCTGACGCGTTACTCCCTTTGGAATGGACTGCTTCATAAGGCGCTCGAACTCTTGCAGGGAAGCCTGCGACTTGGCAGCCCCGGTGTGGATGATGTGGTCCACCGCCTGGTGGTACGCCACGTCGTCCACGTTGCGGCGCTCGCAGATGTCCTTCATTGCCGCCGTCAGCTGCTTCAGCTGCTCGTTGAACTCGCTCTGGTGGCGCTCCACCGGCTCCTTCGCGACTGGGTAGACCACTTCGCTGCGGAGAATCGCCTCCATGCTGCGTCCCTCCGGGTCCAGGTGCATCAGCTCGTCAAAGAGCTTCGATTCATCGGGGCAGTTGTACTGGCGGTACGACGACGCCACCACCTCCTGCTCCGCCCTTGCCTTGGCTTCGGCGGCCAGCGCCTCGTCCTCCTCGTCCACGGTGAGAAGGTTCTCCCGCTGATCCTCACGCGCCTTGGCGGCCTCCTCCTTCTTGATCACATGACCGTCTAAAAACTTGAGTTTACGCACAAAGGCCACCACACGGGACCGGTAGTGCGGCAGCGCAGCCAAGGGGCACTCCTTCAGGGAAAGGACCTGAAGATGGGGGAGTCGGTGCAGATAGTGAACCGTCTCATCCAGATGCTCCAATGGATTGCGCCCAAGGCTCAATGTGTCGAGCTTTGGTAGGCTTGCAAGTCCGTCCACCGCCGTGATTCGGTTGGAGAAGAGGGAGAGGCACTGCAACTCTTGCAAGGATTCAAGGCCTTCGATGACTTCTATCTTGTTGTAGCTCAAATCTAGCCACTCTAGATGCACCAAGCCGCTCAAGTTCTCGATGCGTTGGATACCGTTGTTGTCCAGGTGCAGCTTCGTGAGGGAGCGCAGATTCGTCAAGTTTTCGATGCGCTCGATCCGGCGGAAGGACAAGAGGAGCATCTGCACCTGGTCGAGATCGATCTTCGCACCCTCCTTGCGCACCTTGGCCTCACGCAGGGCCTTTTCTTGGTTGCCCACGACGCGGATGCGGTCGTCCTCAGTCGTGAAGGATGGCTTGAAGGTAATCCCGCCCCGGATAAGCGCCTCGTCAATCACAACTTCCTTCTGCGGCGCCGTCAGCGGGTGCACGGCGAAGCCTTTTGACATGGTATGGCAGTGCGCGTGGCAGCTCACTCCTACACACACGTACACACAAGTATAATGCATAACAGAAAAAAAAAAAGAGGAGGAGAGAAAATTGGTTGGGGGAAGCAAAACGAGGGAGATGTGAAGGCCCGGCAATAATAAAGAAAACGAGGAACCACCGCGAGCAGACTGCCTCGACGTGAAACCCTCCATAAGTGCATAGTGAATCAGACACGTCCTCTCAGACAATGTTAACGTCGCACGGCACACACACGGTGTGGGGGAGGAGGCGAACAATAGGAGACAACTAAACAGTTGCAAAGGTACGCTACGAGGAAGGGGGGAAGACGAATAGGCTGCACAGCGTGTGGAGTCTCACCATGAAATACGCACACACACACACACACACTCACCATGCACATTGATTCGTTTATTTTTGTGGCTGTAAGAGTTTTTGTTGCACTCGTTCAGGTGGCTTTCGTGTAAAAAAAAAAAAACTTAATAACTATAATAATAATTGAGAACAAAAACAGAGAAAAAATAAAATTATGTACCCGAAGGTCTATCATTTCTCTATTTTATTCTTTTGGTGGGGCGGGGGGTTCTGTTTTGAAATATCTGGTTCACGCTTACTGGTTCTTTAAAAATACAATACAAAATGGCTTGCGCAGCTCTGTTTTTGTTCCACCAGTTTAATTTTTTTAGATGGTGAAAGGTAATTGATGCGTCTTACTTGAAACGATTGCAAGTTTGCAATTGAATCGTCGTTCTCCCATGCGATTCTGACTGTAATTGAGTTGCTGTTTCTTTTTTTTTTCTTTTTTGCCACTTGTAGAAGCCCCGTTGACGCACTGCGGTCCTTGCAGCCGCCGTCTGCAGGGAGGTGCAAGAGAAGAAAGAAACACATAACTCTTTACTGCTTGCACACACGTTTTGAAAAGTTCACTCCAGCAAGATATATTCAGACAGGAGTGCTGATCGTCTCTTCTACATATATATTACTTTCCTTGTGAGCTGTGCAACATGCTTTCTTCTAAGTAATATATATTAAATCCACTACCTGGAAGTAAGCAGATCATTGAAGGAAATAAGCGGAGGTGAGTCACAACGACACCAAACGAACCAAAAAAAAAACAGCAACAAAGAATACACACAGAAAAAGTAAGAGAGGAATAAACATGGCAGTGGTGCTGCGGAAAAGGTAAAAGAGCAAGTTGCTGTTTTACTTTACCTTGTCTCTTTTTATCGTAATATTGCCTTTCTAAAGATAATATATACCAAAAAAAAAGTACATGAAACAAAAATTCAAGAAAACAAAACAGAAAAGTAGAAAAGAAAGGTATTGACGCATCTTCAACTGAGAGATTGGTGAAAAGCGAGAACGTACGAGAAAATACACGAAGGAGAAAAGATAAAGAAAAAAGAATCTGCCTTTCAACAACAAAAAAGGCAAAGTAAAGAAAGTAAAGATGAACTCAAAGCAATAACAAAGCTCGGGGCACATCAGATAGTACATGCATTTGATCAACGAGTGAAGCGCGCGAGTTTCGTCTGCGTGCGGTACGCAAAAGAAATCTCTTTTCTCTTGAAGCGTGACTTGAGTTGACAGATGCGAGACACAAAGAAACGGAAACAAGGGCAAGTTCGTCGAGCAAGAAGCGTGGGAAAATAAATAGCTATATATATATATCGTCTTTTATAAATATAAGTTAGGCATTCGACAGAGAAACAAGTAAAAAGCGAGTCCCGCTAACCTTGGGCAGCCTAGCCTGAGAAGGTGCACCAAGGCAAGCGGGAACTAGTAATCAAGAAAAGTAAGCAGTTATTAAAGAAGCAGTTCAAGAAAGCTAAAGTGGGCAGCGGAAAGCGATTAATCTCTTTTTTTTTTTTCTCTCCGTTCTCCTTTCCTTTCGATTGGAGGAATGTTTGTTGCACCCACACTCGACACGCAGTGCAGCCACACACGCATTATGGGAAAGGAGAAGAAAAACACCTTCTATTTCAGTTTGTTACTAACGTGACTGCCGTCCGTCCATGTGAGTGAGCGCACTTAAGTGCACGTGCGTCGGCGCGGAGTGGCGCAAGAAAAGACAAAGAAAAAGTCTAACGCTTCTTCATTGACCACTTTCTTTTTGTGAGAAAAAATACAAAGTTTCATTAGACACGAAAAAAAAAAGAAAAATCAAACTGTCCACTCCGTTCCTCCGACGTGTTTTCGACTCGGTAAGGTACCGGTTTCACACGCACAGATTCCCTTTTCTTTTTCGCAGTTAACACAAGAATTGCAACAGTGGGTGTGTTCTTCTTTTCTTTCTTTTTCCAGCAACCAAAAGGCTGCTTTCTTTTACAAAAGAGAGGCTTGGTGAACAAGAAAAGAAGAACGAACAGGAAAGTAAGATAGAACGGAAGAAAAGGAGAAAAAAACAAAGTGACTTTCACAGCGGTGAAATTAAGAAGTAAGAACTGAGATAAACGACTAATACCCATCGAGAGGCGCAGCGGTGAGATAGCGATGCCTCTACTATAGATAAACAATAACCCGGACGTTGAGCAAATCTGAAAAGAAGAAGAAGAAAAAAAAAGAGGTGTGCTTTGATTCGTCGACGTGTTGTAACACAGTACTGACTCTGTGCAAAAACAGCTACGCTTCTCTTTTCCTTTCTCAACTATCAGATCAACGTGGGAAATAAAATCAAGAAAGGAAATTAAAATCGATGAGACAAAGGAAAAGCAAAACCTAGCGGCTTTCTTTAATACGCACACGCAAGCAAAAAAAAAAAAAGGCGTGCGGTGAGGCGAACACAACGTACAAACATAAAAATAAACAAAAGCGAGAAAAAGAAGCCAAAAAAAAGAAGAAAAAAGAGTGATTAAAACCATAAAGGTAGAAAGTGACAATAGCGAGAGAAGAAAAAAAATTGGTTAATTGACTAAGAATTTAAACAGAGTTTATGAAAAGGAGAAAAAAGAAACGCAAAGCCTGTTAATTTGCCCTTTCGTTTCTTTGCGACCTAAAAGCTAGCGTACAGCTGACACTCACTCGTCCACGACGGGGCGTAACCCACGCAGCTATCGTTCAGCGTCGCACCATCGCTCGGTGTGGATGTCGTTGACGTGCTGGCAGAGATGCCTCCCTGGCTGCAGAGTTCGGAGTCATTGCTGAGGCTCTTCGTCATGCTTTGCTGCTTCGTGCGTGTAATGTCGTGCAATACGGTTTGATACTCCTCGACCGAAACCTCACCCTCGAAGTGAATGAGATCCGAAAGAAAGCGGAGCTCCATGATGCACAAATCCTTAGGGGTTACGCCGCCCACCTCCGCGTAGAAGCTCATGTGGTAGTAGACATCGTCGCGGCACTTGAGCGCGACCAACACGGAGGTAAGTAGAAGGCGGTGAATCGACCGCGAGTGCACGGGGAAGCCTGCCAGCACCAGCCTTCGGAGATAGGCAAGGGCAAACACGAACACCTCGGGTGAGCAATGCATGTACTTCACCAAGCGGTCGGCGTACTTCTCAACTGAAATGGGCGGCGTGTGAGTCGCACAGAAAAAGTCGTGGGATGGGAATTTGTCGTTTGGTGGTGGAACCAAACTCGCGTCCAGTGGCGACTCGGCGGTGTTTGCCTGAAGATGGATGAGGTGCTCAACGTAGGAGCCGACCACCTCAGCCAGGCGCGCTTGCGCCACAGTCTTGGATGCACGAGCACGAGACGACATATTTTGTTCCTTGAGATTCGTTTTTTTTTATCGGTTTTGTTAAAGTTTTTGGGGGTGGTTCTGTTTAGTTTGAGTTGTAATAGAGGCGATTCGCTGTGTTTTCTTCGGGTGGATTATGAGTGAGCTGCTTAACTGTGATTCAACAATCGCTATAGACACGAAATGTACACTGAATGCGTTGAGGCAAGAAAAAAACTTTATATAAATATTTATCCTTATATATAAGGTGATTAGAGGTTCTTGACAGGATGCCAGGCGGGAGTTACAAGAAACAAAAAAAAGCAGAAAGTGTGAGAAGAGAAAAGAAGTGAGGAGGGAAGACCTAACAGAGAGGGTCATACAATTCCGAATTGGGGTTCTACAATGTAATAACCGAAACGAAGGATTCTCCTTCTTAACACTGTTCCAGTCGCTAGCAGTAGGGAAGGTAAATCCTTGTTCTGAGCTACGCAACACCGGTGATTTGCGGACGACCTGCAGGAAGAGCGTATACGGTTTATTATTTTTCCCTCTCTCATGGAGCACTGGTGCTAAAAGGAGAGATCGCCAACACCCGCCCTGCACTACCAAGCACGACCTGGTAACCGGTTGCCTGCTGTCCTCTTGTGATGAGAGCAGAGCAAGTAGCTCCACTCAGAAAAAAAAAAAGAGTTGATGTGGGCTAACACAAACTGCTGGCAGTCCTTACCCGTTCCCTCTAGCAGATAATGCGCAGTCCCTCGATGAAAGCCGCACACTCGCTCATCTACCGCCTCTTCATGCGTTCACTTTGTTTCGTTGAGTTCGACTTACTATGGACAACCGGATAAGAAAAAAGAAAAAGAGAACAACCAGAGAGAAACACAAACAAAGCTTCATGCATAGCTATCCTGCACTCAGAATTTGTTGAGACCACCTCGAGTTTAAAAGGAGATGGCCTTTCACATTCTGCACTTTCTTCTTCTTTCATCATGCGGTCTCCAACATTTTTTTTTTTTATGGGAGGGAAGGAGGAGAACGTAACAAAGCAACTGGAGGTATAGCCTTACTATGTCCGATGAGACCTCCGCCTTATCCATGTCCGCACGTGAAGTAATACCATCGAGTCACTCTCAGCGGTTCTATTCCTACTGCGGCACGAAAACGTTGTTGTTGCTTCACACTCTGCGTGCAGTAAAAAGAAAAAACAGACTGAAAAACACAAGACAAGAAAAACAAAGAAAGAAGAAAGGAAAGAGAATACAAACAAAAAAAGAAGAGGCCCTATCGTTGGAGCTCACTTTATAGACACGTTCACACGCAAACCCATATCACACGTGCGCATGCGAGCCGGTGCCTGCAACTTTCGTGCTCCACCTACCAGACTTAAATTTCTGCCGCCGCGTGATACATATGAGTTCCGCACTGCGACTGAGACTGTACACAGCAACAACACGCATAAACTGCTCACCAACCCCGCGGCAGTAGACACAACGTACACGCACCGGCAGGCTGTTGGCACGTACAAAGGAGCATGAAGGAAGCAAGCACAAAAAGATAGCCAACGGAGGGAGAAAAAAAAATTTAAACGGCAAGTCGGAAAGAAAAGAGGCAAAACAAGAACACACACTGACGAGCGAAAAAAAAAACATTGTTATTTCGAGAATCAAAGCGGGGACAGACATAGAGAGACAGAAATCACTGTTAACATCAAGCGAGCCACGTTGAAGACACCCGCAAAAAGGGAGAAAAGGAAAAAGGCCCGGTTTTTTCTCAAAGAGCACCGCTTCGGTCTCGGAAAAGATGGAAAACTGCCCTTTCTTCTTTCTTCATTTTTTATGCTGCGTGTGTGTGTGTGTGTGCTTCCGTGCACCGATATGAAGATAGAGCAGTGACGCGGATCACAGCGTGCTTCCAGGCACAAAGGGCATTGCCTTGACGTTCGTGCCAGGCCGCATCATCGCTGTGGGTGCGACCGGGTACCCCTGCGGCAGGTGCTGCGGCTGCGCCATCATCATCGCTGGGGTACCGTAGGGGAAGAAGGCGCCAGGGTTGTACATGACGCCACCCGGGAACTGGGGCTGGGCCACGTACTGAAGCGGCATGGAGTACATGGGGTACGGCGCCGTCAGCTGAGCGGCCGGGGCCGACATCAGCCCACTCATCATCGACAGGTGCTGAGGCGTCATTGCCGTCGGCAGCGGGGTGGGCGCGGCCATCGTCGACACAGGCGGAGAGGCCACCGGTGTGTGGGTGGCAGTGGATGGTGTCGCCACATACGCCCGCGTGGCTGGAGTCGCCGTAGCCGTCGCTGCGGCAGCGGTGGACGCTGCGTAGAGCTCCGAGAGAGCCGTCCGGTGCTGCGGCTTGGGGGACGGCCTCGTGGGCGGTGGCGATGAGAAGGCGTCAGCCAGGGAGCCTCCCCAGAGCGGGTCGTGGAAGAGCGCCATGCTCGACACCTCGTTGAGCACCTCTGCCCTCTTCACGACGCCTTGACCGGGGATATTCGTGCCGGTGATGAATTCAAACTGCCCCGCAGTGCTCGACGACGAGTCCCTCAGGTCGGGGAAAATTGGGTTGTGCGCTTCCGTTGCGTGCACGGGCGGCGACGGTTTCGGCGGTGCGGCCGGCGCGGGTGGTGGTGGTGGCGGCGGCGGTGGTGGCAGTGGTGCAGATGCGGCTGCGGGTGCGGCCGCCGGTGCTGCAGCGGCCGGCTGCGGCGTGGCGACGTGCCCCGGCGGTGCCGTAGCCTGCACGGCAGGTGATGCCGCCGGCTGCTGTGGCGGTTTGGGTGGTGTGATGGAGTCCGTGGCAGGGCGACCGAGCTGCAGCTTGGACAGGAGAGCACTGAGACTCTCTTGTTTCCCCACTGCTGGCCGCGATGCGGGTGGCGGCGATGGCGGGGCGGCCTGACGCTTCACCTCGACCACGACCGGTGCCGCCGCTGCGACCTCCTGCGTTCCCAACAGCTCGTACGGGTCGCGAAGGTTGATCACCGTCAGATCACTCGTGCGACTCGTCCACACATGGTGACGCGTGATGCCGCGCAGGGCAGCATCCTCAAACTTTTTCGACCCCTCCATCACCTTGGCGTGGTTGCGGGACTTTCCTTCGTTATCTCCTGCCGTAGCCCGCCTTGCAAACCCTGCAAGGAATCACAGCGAGGGGCGAAGGTAACGGCGCTAAACGACCTCGATGAATTGCAGAAAAAGAGCGGCCGGACCTCGAGAGAGAGAGAGAGAGAGAGAAGCGGCACAAATAGGGCTCTTTACGAAGAAAACGGAGCAGGCAATGGTGAAAGAGTTCCAGTATCACGGCGGAAACGCAACTCTGAACCAATGCGCAAAAAAAAAAAGGGACAAAAGATAGAGGATAAACAAAGACAAAAAAAGAGCGAGAGAACAGTAAGGAACCGAAGGAACACGAAGCAGCAAGAATGAGGAAGCTGAGAGAGCAACAAGAACACGTGGGAGGCCACCTATGGAGGCAGCCTCACTCTTTGATTGGACACAAACACCCACCTCTCGCTCTCTCTGTGAGTCCTTTTCGTTTGGACTGTTTGGGTATACATTTGTGTGCGTGTCCGCGCGCATCTGTTGCTCAACGCCTGCAGCGAGAGAGCTTCTGCACGATGCACCTGTTCAAAAAGAGAAAAAGAGGGGGGCAAATGTAGACGCAAAGCAAAGCTATGGCGGAGTGCGTAGTGCTGTGGAGTGGCTGACTCGTGAGACCACTCACTCAGCTTCTCTTGCGCCACGCTAAACATATTGTTATTTTTTCTTTTTATTTTCGTTGTTGTTGTTGTTACGCTCGAGCCAGGCGTTCATTGCGCCACCTTTAGCGCCAAGGGTTCAGTCTAGCAGAAAAGAACTGAGGCTTTCCTCTCATTCCCTCCTTCAAGAGCGAATAGGGAGGAAAATAATGAGGTCGCAAGAAAGCACACCTAAAGCTCTGCTAGAGCAGCGAATCAAACACAAAGAAACACGTGACGAGCACCGCGGATGCGGGCTCGCGTTGCCTCGCAGCACGTCGTAAAGGTTTAGAGCAGCGGCGCAGCGACAATCAACCCGCAATATTACGAAATGTACTTGTTCAGGTCCCCGACAATGAGGATCTTTCGATCGGGAAACATCTGCGTCAGACACGCCAGTGCGCTATCCCTCGTGGAGGTCGTCTTGGCCAGCAGCTCAGCGTACTGCGGCTTCACACGTGCCAATTCAGCCTCGGCGTCACTCATTTTTGCCTCGTGCGTGGCGCGGCGGTTCTTCGCCACCATCATCTGCTGCTCGAAGCGGTCGATGCGGTCGACAAAGGCGTCTTTGCTGCGGTAATTCTCCTTCATACGCGAAAACTCGGCGTCACGGGAGACGGAGAGCAGCTCAAACAGCTCCTCGGTGGGGCGACACGCCTCGAGCTCCTTGACGCGGCCTCGCTCGCGGCAGAAACACAGGACAGCCTGCAGCTCCGCCAAGACGCTGATCCGATGCTTAGCGAGTGAGAGGTCAATCGAGAAGTGCTTCCCGTCGCGAGGAGGAAGGCTCTCGCTTTCTGCCGGACGGGCCTCCATCTCATCTGCGTCCCAGTTGATCTGCACGGCAGCATCAGCGGCGACCCCCTCGCCTGCACCACCACCTAGATCGCCATCTTCATCACCCCAATCAATCTGTGGGCCTGTGTCCTCCAACTCCACATTCCGCGCGTCGCCCAGAGAGCTATCAGGCAACACGTAGTCGGCCTCCTCCACAGCACGTTGCAGCCAGGGAAAATGCAGGGCAAAGGCGTCTCCGTCAAAGTAGCCAGCCGCCGTTCTCTCCAGATGGGCGTTGTAGACCTCCTTAAAGGGTCCCACCCAGACACGAACGTACGCCTGGAAGGAGGTGTTCAGCGCTGAGCAGGCAACGTCGACGCGGTGGTCCACCGCACCAAGAACGCCGCGCTCACCGTCCTCGGCCTCGTCGATTTCGTACTCGGCCAACATGGCCGCCCGCTTCTCGCTCAGCTTCTGCTGCGCCAGTACGGCCTCCTCGCCTACGCGGAAACACTCCTCAATGGCGGTCTCGTTCTTTTTGATCTGCTTCTCCAGCGCGGGGATGTCGTACTGTGCCATCTGGACGAGGCGCGGTGCAAGCGACAAGAGCTCGGTGTACGGCTTCTTGTACTTGCGAGAGAAAACAGACTTGCGATCGTCCAGCCACTCCTCCATCTGCTGGTAGTGGATTGAGATTGGCTGCTCCGACATGTTTGATCGTTGTGCTACTATTGGTGATACCCAAACGAAATGAAAAGGTCACACCAGTTCCTTTTTTTTTTGTGTGTGTGTGTGTTTGTGTTTGCTGTCGTTTGTGACTCGTTCAGCGCACAAACCACGCAAGTTTGTGAAAGGCAACTAAAACAGCGATACGCGGAGACGTTGTTTCATATAACCCCCCAAAAAGTGAAAAAGATAAGGAGAGGGGAAAAAAAAGCGACAGCAACAATGAGCATCATCTATGTGTGGAGCTTGTCTGCTTCTACGGCGTAAATGAGAGGAATATGAGAGACGGGCAGGTCAGCTGTCAAACCCTCTCTCCTGTCTCTTCTGTTGCGCGTACCGAAGCTACTTCCTGTCGATGTCCAAGACGCGTGCAGCTGCTGAGTTACCGGCGTCTGGCATGTGGCATCTAGGAGATTGCTGCGAAAGACGTAAGGCTTTGCTTCGGCGCACCTCTTCGTTGAGAGGGCAACAAAGCAAAACAGAAAAGGCAGGGGAAGAATAAAAAGCATGCTATCACCGTTAAACCTATGCGAGCAACGCCACATAAAACATCAAAGCCGAAAACACATTCACTCTTCTCCTTTACAGTGAGGCTTTGCATGGCCGCAAGCTTCTCCGTTTGTCTATTTGTTTTTTTTGTTTGTATTAATTGTGCTGTTTTCCTATACTACGGTGATTAAAGAAAAACTCCCTAATGGCTAACGATATCGCGATGGTGTGCGTGACGGTGCAGGTTTTGTTCCTTGCCTTTGAGAGGCGGCGCACGAGCCCCCAACCGTCTCAGGAAAAGCAAAAACCGAACCGCCTGAATCCCCTTTCGATGCGTGTTGTGCTGAGAGAGAGCGAGAGAGAAGCCTAATGTTGCCTCGCGTGCAGAGCGCGGACGGAACCCACCTGCGTGTCTCGCAGTTGTGTGGCTCCTCCGCCTGTCGCAGCGATCGTGCCCCACTCGCTGCCTGGAGCTCTACCGTGCAGAGCACCTACACACTCAGCGAAGAAGCAGACAAGGCAAGGGACGAGTGCGCACACGCGCGTCAATAAATAGCCATCTTACATGTGCTTCAGAGCCTGAACCACCGCCTCAAGTACGCCCACGCGCACCTCTACGAGTGCCTTGGCCTTCTCGTCCTTGGCCGTGCTCAGGGCCGCGGTCTGCTGGGCCAGCGCCTTCTCTGCCGCCTCGAGGTCCAGGTCCGCCAGAGGGATGCACTCGACGCAGTTGATGTCGCAGGAGCCCTCGTTGTTGATGTGCGCGAAGCCGCCACTCGTGAAGTACTTCTTGACGGTGCCGTCCGGCATCTCGACCGACAGCGGCGCGGGTGCGAGCTGCGTGATCTCGTAAGCGTGGCCCGGGTAAACGCCGTTCTCGCCGTTGACGCCCGTGATCGTGACGCACTTCACCGGGGTCTCTTTGAAGATGAACTCATCCTGGCGCGTGACCGTCAGCCGCATCGTCTCCAAGTTCTCATAGGCGGAGTGGATGTCCTTGTCGACCACCTTGTGCTCAAAGAACTCGAACGCCTCCGGGACGTCGTGCGGGAGGGCAAGCAGCGGCAGCGTGCGAGCTACCAGGCGGCGGCCACAGAAACGAAACATTGTCTAGCGCGATAAGCAAAAAAATGCTGTTCGAGGGATAAATAAAAAATAGAAAAGGAGAATGCACGTGCGCGTCTGTGAGCAAGTGAAGGAAGAGCAAAGCAAATGCGTTCCTCTCGTTTCTATTCTCCAAAGTTGATTGTGCTCACCGGCAGAGCGAGCGAAGTCGTAATGTCACCGATAGGACAAACACAACCGTTTTGGTGGTAGGTGAAGATGGAGGGAGAGAGAGAGAGAGAGAGACAAAAACTGGAATAAGCGGAGTGCTTCGCTTAGGAAAGAGGTACATGCGAACGCGTTGACCTCATCTAACTACATGGCAAAACGTATGCGCCTCCCTCACCGGCACAAGCCCACACGCACATGCCATACACGATACGTTAGAGGTAAAGCGTGCCAGGAAGCTGCCGTTCAGAGGAATCGAAAAGACACAGCACTTTTATTCACGATAAGAAAGACCAAGAACCCGACAGCCGCGCTCAGTCAACCTTATCCTTTCGGCATGACTCATGCCGATCGGTCAGACCAACGCTTTTCGAAGACGATCACCATGTCATGAGAAGAAACCTTGCCAAAGAGAGAAAAAGCAGCGCCTTTTCTTGCCAGCTTTCAGTTCCCGCACAGAATTTATATTTATATTTTTGTATGCTTTAGTAAAGAGTGAAATCAGTAAATAAGAGAACCACCAGTGTTCCAACTAGTCCGTTGTGTCGACCAGGCCTTACAAGCGGCGACCACGGCGGGAGCCCTTGCGGCGGGTGGAGTCGGTCGGGATCGGGGTGACGTCCTCGATGCGGCCGATCTTCATGCCAGCACGGGCGAGGGCACGGAGGGCGGCCTGCGCGCCAGGGCCGGGAGACTTGGTGCGCACACCACCGACGGCGCGCATCTTGACGTGCAGGGCGGTGATACCGCACTCCTTGCAGCGAGCCACCACATCCTGCGCGGCCATCATGGCAGCGTAGGGGGAAGACTCATCGCGATCGGCCTTCACCTTCATACCGCCGGTGACCTTCACGTAGGTTTCGCGGCCGGACGTGTCCGTCACGTGCACGAAGGTGTCGTTGAAGGAAGCGAAGATGTGCACGACGCCGTACACAAGCACGTCCTTGGCCACGTTGGGGCCGTAGATCTTGACTTCCTGCTTCTTGGACATTCTGGCAACCTTTTTGTGTGTATGCGTGTGTTGGTCGTAACGTCAAAAGAAATATGATGATTTGCGTTGTTGTTCAGAAAATAAATAAAAAACAAGGCGGCAAAAAGGAAGAGGCCAAACAAACAAACACAAAAAATGGAGCAGCGAAGGGTATGGAAGGGAGGAGCGAGGAGGACAGAGATTGAAGTAGGCAATAGGGAAGGGACCAGAGGAAGAGAGAACGAGAACAGAAATCATAGGAATGGAAGATGCGCTCACAACTCTGCTCTCCCTCCTTCTTTTTGATCAAATGAGGCGGTGCTGCAGGGTGACTCTAGAAGCCCGCGGCCACAAGCACTGCCAAAAGAAAAGAGGAAGCCCGAACGACGGACAGCGACCGGAGATCAAACGTTCGGCGTTCTTTTGGCGATGAGGCCGATCCTCTTTTGTTTTCCCTTCTCCTTTATTCGCTTTTCCACAAGCTGATTTATTAAACATCTTTTGCTTGACAGGCAGCAAAGAAACAAAGAGAAGAGTAAGACAGCCCACTAAGCGACCCCTCCTGCTCTCTTTCTCTCTCTCTCTCTTTAATACCTCCGCGAGAAAGTGCGAGAGAGAGAGAGAGAGAGAGCGACAGAGTCAATCTAAACACTATTCATAGCACCTTCGCCCAGCAGCGGTCAAGTGCCTAACAACCCGCGATATGTACACGGACAACAACAGCCTCTTCGCACTTGTACAGTACAAATTTTCATATAAGGAAAACTACGAACGTGTTGCGAGAGCATAGCTTTTATATAGATATATGTTGTGTTTTATTGAACCAAACAAAGAGAAAAAGTAATCAAACAACTGAGGAGGCAAACGGGAAAAAAAGAAGAGCGAAAAACCAGTGCCGCCATCCCCAACTGAGATTCAGCACAAAGTTATCGCAGTCCTGGTGCAATCGTGGTTCTCTCAACCACATAGAGGATGGTTTCATTGATTTGGACGAAGTGTTGAGATGAAGCGTCACCGGACAGGGCAGCTGGAAAAACGCGATGCAGGCTCATTTATCAGCTGCGCATCTGTCCATGTGTGTTGTGTGTGTTTGTGTGTGTGTGTCCGCGATGTGTCGATTAAAAAATTCGCTGCGGTTGCATCTTGCTTTGGACGACGCCTACAACACATCTTCTTCGCTCTCCTCTTCGCTCTCCTCCTCATCCTCTTTCTCCTCACCCCTTTGATTGCGCCGAGCGTCAGCCTCGCCATTGCGATGCACGCCAAGGACACCATCATCGCCATCGTCGTCGGCGTCGTAGAGGTCCTCCTCCCCCTCGCCCTCGTCCTCTTTATCGGCCTCGTGCCCGTCGCTGCCGCGGTCAGTGGAAAGGCGGTCCGTCTCCTCCGAGAGAAGGCGAATCACCTCTGACGCGGCCTCCTGCGCTGCGTGGCTCTCCAACAGGTTGCCTGCCAGCACGGATTGGATGTCGGCAATCGTCAGCCCGCGCTCCTCTAGATAGGATCGATTGAGGATCGGATGCTCCTCCCAGTAGCGGAAGGCTTCGGTGCGGTCAGCGTCGTTGTCGGCCTGGCGTGAGCGGCTCAGCTTCCGATTGCTGGACGACGCGGAGGAGTAGGAGTCGGCCGAGTCCTCGCTGCCGGCGTCCTCCTCCTCGTCGGAGGCCGAGGCATCGTCATCTTCGCTGCCTTCCTCCACAAAGCACAACGGGGCGTAGTCGTCGTCTTCGATGTCAAAGAAGGCATCGTGGTCGCGCAGCATCGCGGAGGGCGTGGCGCGGCTTTCCGGGCTGTACTCTAGCATGGGAAGTAGGAAGTCCGCAATCTCCTTTGCCTTTTTCCGCGTGAACTTGTGGCGCTGGTGCAACACGTCCTCTAAATTCCAGTACTGCAAGTCCTTGATGTTGCGCAGCTCGCCTTTGGAGTTGTAGTAGTAGCTCCGGTACTTGCCGGATCCGAGCCGCATGCTTTCCGGCAGGTCGCCCAGCAGCTCTGTCATGAGAGCGAGATGGTCCTCGTCGCGCGAGTAGTCGTCCCCCTTCTTTGGATCGAAGAGGAACTGCCCAGTGATGAGCTCGAACAGCATGCACGCGCAGGACCAGACGTCAATCGGCGTGGAGTAGGGCTCGCCCAGAATGACCTCGGGACAGCGGTACTGCCTGGTCTGCACCTCATCCGTGAACTGCTTGTACGTCCAACAGCTGTTGCCGAAGTCGGCCAAGATTACATGGTGGAAGCGCTCCACCTCCCACTCGGGGTCCGTCTTGCTGCCCTCCGAGTCCACCTCGCCGTTCTCGTTGCTATCCTTGTCGCTGTCACTGTCCTTGTCCTTGTCGTCGTCGTCGTCGTCCTCGCCGAGGAGAGCTCTCCGCTCCTCCTTGGCGAGCTTCTTGTAGTAGCGGCGCCGCTGCGATTTAGTCATCGTCTTGGGGTCGCGCTCGGTCAGCTTTGGTCGCTGGTGCAGCGGGGGTGGGTGGAAGCGCTTCATGAGGGAGATGATGGAGTGCTTCGGCGTGGAGAGCAACACGTTCTCCGGCTTGAGGTCGGTGTGAATGATGTCGATCGCGTTGATGTGGTCGAGTCCGATGAGCACCTGCCGCGCGATGCACTTGACGATGGGCAGCGGGATGCCGCGGTACTCGTAGCGCTCCATGAGGGAGAGGAGGTTCTCGCCGTACACGTCGAAGACCATGCACACGTGCGTCCCGTTGGGGCCCGAGTGCTTAAAGTAGTCGTTGAGACGCGCGCAGCAGTGGTTCTTGTGCGGGTCAGCCTCCATGATCTCCGTCAGCAGTTTGATCTCATCGTACGCGGCCTCGCTGTAGCTGGCAGCGGACTTTTGGATCTTCATGGCCTGATAGCGCTCCTTTTCGTAATCCCACACCAGCCACACCGTGGAGAAGTAGCCCCAGCCGAGCTTCTTGACGATGCGATAGCGGTCGTTGTAGATCTCGCCAACCACTACGTGATGGTAGCCGCCCTTGCGGTACTCCCGTGCAGGCTCATTGGCGGTATCGCTGTAGTCCTCCTCGGTGCCGTTGCCGTCGTCCCCGCTCTCCTCGCCGTTGTCGCCGTCGCTCTGGTGGGTGATGCTCTGCTGAGCCTTGAGGCGATTGGCGATCTTGTGTGCCTGCTTCTTTGTCATGCCGCTCTTGACCAAGATGCCCTCCTTCTCCGCGAGCTGCTGGCGCTTGCGCTCCGCCTTGTCGATGGGAAGAGGACTGGCCTCCTCCACAGGCTCACTGCGCTCAATTTCCTCCACCAGCGCTGCCACGCTCTCACGGACATCGCGGCTTACGCTGCTGGTGGGGTCTATGAATTTGGCCTTGCGCTTATTCTTATCGTTCTTGTTTCCCTTCTTGGGGGCCCCCTTCGAGGGTTTTCCGTGCTTCTTTGCTTTCCCCATGTTGACCGCAGCTAAAGGTGTTGATTGTTACAAAAGCACACGCGCACTCAATCACACATACGCGAGACACAAGAAGAACGCCAAACAAGCAAAAACGGGGAAAAAAGATGATATGAGAACACAAAGGAAAGAGGCACAGCAGCGGGAAAAACAGAAGTAAGAGGATGAATACGCAAGGGGACAAGAAGACACACCCGCACGCTTTCACTATCTTTTCTCTCTCTCTCTCTTAAGCACACCAAGATCTCTAATCTAGAAGTAAAGAAAGGAAGAGGCTTCACCTCTCTTCGAGGGATCTGTGGGGTGAAGAAAGGGACCGGACTCGTGTGTACACCGTCAGCGCCTGAAGCTACCACAAGAGATATATCTGTACACTCAAAAACGGTGCTGCTGTTGGTGTTGCTGTTGGTTTTTTGGCACCCCTGTGATATGTATTTTTTTTCCTATTGTTGCTATAAGAGGTAGAAGGGAAAATGGGGATTTTAGCAGAGGACTATTTGCGATGGGAGGGTGTCGTCATTTCGCGTATCGGTGCATGCGCAGACAGAGTGCCAATCATGGAAAGGGGGGAGAACAAAGTAGCGCACGCGTAAAAAAAAAGTAGTGAGAGGAAGGCAATTAAGAAGCCAATGAGAGAGAGAGAGGTTAAATTATATTTTTCCATCTTGAAGCCGTAGAAATCCTTGAACACCGCGCTTCCTCTCTCACACAATTCTTTGCACTGCTACAGGGTGCCGTTGTCGCGCAGGTTGGCTGCAGTTGGAGAAGTACTCGGCACCCAAGGCATTAGCATTGCTTGAAGTCGCGACTGCAGTTTCTCGTCACCCTTCGAGGATTGGCAGCTGTAAGGAAAAAGGTATCTTCTCTTTTCATTGCGTCTCTTTTTTCAAGTTGAAACTGACTCTGCGTTGTAATTGGTGTGGTTGTTGTTGTTGTTGTTTTTTTCGGGGAAAGAAAGAAAAGCAAAAGAGAAGGACATCGGATCCTGATTCATTCACTCTATTATACCGAAGCGAGGAGATAACAATAACGCTTAACTGAGCAAACAAAAAGAAAGCCACTTCTGCACCCGCTGCGCACTAAGCAGAGACGGCGCCGTTCATCTTCACCTCAAAGCACGAGCTATACTCATGCCCAAAGCGTCGCCTTATCGTGTCGCCTCGCTCAGACACACGCACTTCGCCTCGTAGAAAGCAGAACTCGATCGCTGCTTTAGAAAGAGATAGATAAGAAATCAAATCAACAGGGACAAGTTTTTCCTTTTGTTTTGGTGGTGTTGCCGACACTTTAAAAGTCAGCCGAGAGGGAGTAGAAAAGGGTGTTGGTCTGATGTTGGCTGACGTTCCAAATGTCCAGGACACACTCAACACCACATGTTGCCCAGGTTCGAGCACATACACGCATACATCATAAGAAGAGTAGCGAAATGCCAGCAGTACTGCACGGCCCTTCTGGACAAAGCAACTGCGTCCAAAAGGAGCGTGCAACAAGAGGCAGATCGTTTAATTAAGATTGCAAAAAGAAAACAAGTTTAAATATATATACCTTCGCTGAGTGGCTTTTTCGTGTCGCCTGAGTGCCATTCGCAAGCCACATGCCGCGTGCATCAGTCCCTCTCTCTATCTCTCTCGCTCTCCCACACCCTTTTCCACTCTCCTCCCCTCTCGCTCCCCTCACGCTGTCTGCACACCATCTTTACGGATCACCCTCGTGCGTAGCGTTTGTGTCAACAAGGGAGCCGCACGACTGCTCCCCTATCAAGCAATTCTCCTCTTCCCTTGCTCAACGAGCAACTCCCTCTAAATATATGTTTGTTTGTTTGTTTTGATTTTTGTGTTTCGATTTCTTTGATCCTTCGACGCGGAACCAATAGAAAAACGAGCATGATCACACGGGGCAGATAAAAGCGAATCTCAAGAAACTGCGAAAAAAAAAAACGACATGAAAGACATCATTGTCTTTTGTGACGTCCACTTGCGACGGGAATAAACCGAGAAAAAAGTGAGCAGTTGAGGTGATCGCCTGCAAGATCTTTATTTTTGTTTTTTTTGTTTTTGTTTTTGTTCTTGCCCCTTTTTCGCTATCGCTGAAGAGCGCGGAGGAGCTCCTCGATGCGTGCGTTCTCGTACTCCTTTCCGGGGTCCTCGCCGTCGTCAGTCGATGACGTTGCTGTTGTGGTGAAGAGCACCTCGTCCTTCTTCACGTCGATGTCCGTGAAGCTCGCCAGCTGTGTCTCCCATTGATCCAGCAGCCCTTTGATTTCGGGGGAGGTGTCGGCAGCCTTGCGGAGCTGCAGATTCCGGGCCAGCAGTTCTCTGGCCAGCAGCTCACACTGCTGCGATCGCTGCGCCAGCAGCCGCTGCGACTCCTCGTGGTGGGCCTGCTCGCGTCGCAACATTCCCTCCAGTGTTGTGTTAGCCTCCACGTGCACCGAGACCAACTCGCGCTGATGCACCACCTCCTTGTACAGCATATCCAGCAGCTGCTCCAGCGTGTAGTGGCCGCTGGCCGGCGGTGGCGGCGGTAGCGGCTGCGCGGCCCGCAGCGGCGGTGTGCCGCCGGGAGAGATGTGTTGAGGGCGCAGGACGGGCGTGTGGCCCTCCGGTCGCACGGGTGCGCGCAGCTCCTCCACGCCGTGCGCAAAGGTGCAGCCGCGGAAGTTACACACGCCTGTTTGCTCCCAGTTGCGGCAGATCGTTGTCTTGTACTTGGTCGGGTCCACGCCAACCCGCTTTGGCACGCCAACGTACTGCTCATCGCCCAGCGAGAAGGACGGCGGCGCCTGCTGCCCGTGGGTCTGGGGAAGCAAGGATGGCGACACGTACGGGTGCAGGGCGGGGCTGGGGTGCGAGGAGGAGAAGCTTCCTCCCTTCACGGAGAAGGACATGGCTGAGAGACAGCGAGGCGAAGCGTCAGTTCGTTAGCACAGGAAGCAGCAGAATACCAGTCGTAATAATAAAGATATTCGAAAAGAAAAAAAAAGGAACCGAATCAAACGCTTGAAAGACTTGATGTGCTATGAAATCAACACCGTCAGTAGGGATGTTGTGAGGGAACACGTCAGCACAAGATGAATCAAAAGACCAAGACAAATGCGTTCAGCTTGGGCGCGCACGAGCACACGTCGAAAACAAAAATTAGAAGGAGCCCAGCACAGATTTTCAAGCTTTCTCTTTTTGAATCGCTTGTGCTCTCTCGATAATTCTGCTTTCAACAGCTTTCTTTCTTTCTCTCTTTTTCCTTGAATGAAAAATAGGGATTTTGCAAATCTCCTTTTGCTGCTATGATGCGATTCTTTTCTATTTTTTTTTAGCTGAGTTGTTTCCCGTGAATACAAAAAAGAATACTAAAAGAACACAACTGCTTGTATGCGCCGGTTGAGAGATTTTAGTTACTTGTGAGTTCGGTAAATATGAAAAATGTCGCTGCTTGGGTTTTTTTTTTGGAATGCGTCAGATTACAGTGAGAATATTATCGATAGTTTCACACCTCACGCAGTTTGAACGACACAAGTTATTAAAGAGAAGCCAAAAAGAAAAAAAAGGGGGAGAGAATGAGAGGAGTGAATCGACTCGTGGTACAATGTACGACTTTAACTATGAAGTGCGTCATAGATTGCCTCAGTCCTCGGCGACACAAAAGAGAATATATATTTTTTGAAGTGCTACCTTCCGTGCCACCGTACGGGCTATGCACTACCACCTCGAGGATACATTCCGTAGTGGTTGCTCTCCACCGCTACATGCGTGCTTGTGCTGTTGCTGCTCCCAGAATTGATGTGAGTAAAGCTAATGAACTCCCCATCAACAACATTTTTTTTTTTTCGTCTCAAGTCGCTCGTACCTAGTATTGCCACATCGAATAAAAGGGAGAAAAATATACACGTTTTTTTCTGTATAAATGCAGCTCTCCCTGGACCTCCGCAGGTGGCGTCTTCATGCTCCAGTTGTAAAGAGCTTCCGACCGCCGCTCTCACATAATGTTGGGGTTGACATACTCACTCGCACATGCACCTTTTTTCCCGTTTAGCGACGCTTTTCTTCGCATTTCTTTACTTGTTTTTTATCTTCACGTTTGCTTTACAACGCAAACAACAAAAGCAACATTCAAACGCACAAAATGACACCAAAAATGGACCTATCTTTTCTTGGACACGGGTGACTCTGTGTCGTCTCAATTCTTCCTCCTCTGCCCCACCATGCCGATGTGCGTTTCGGCTCACAGCAGTGCGCACTCCATTGTTTACTAAATGGGCTTAATCTTGAAGTGGATCGAGACAAGTGCGAAGACGAGCGCCTTCGCATCCCGCACGAAACTGTAGAAGCGTCGCAGCCCTTCACTTTCCGCGCTCTGCGGAATGTCGCCGATGGAGGTCAGTTTGTTCGTGACGAGGGAGATGTGGGTATTGCCAAAGTGAATCTCCAGCTCCTGTCGCCCGTTGCGATCGGGGGTCGGCCACTTCTCGTCGTCGCTCTCGCACACGGCGTACTGCACAATGAGCTTCTTCAGCTCGTCCACCACCGCGGGGGAGACTCTCAGCTGCTTTTTGATGATGAACTCGTTTCTATAGTTGCTGTTGTTGACGTACTTGAGTGTGCCGTTGTCCGAGATCTCAAACTCGGAAAACTCGTTGCCGTAGCGGCCGGTGTGTCCGGCGTAATACCGCACGTAGTACAGCTTGGAATCTGTCGCCTCCACTGGGGCGACGTCGCCCACAACCTCAGGTTGTACCTCCAAATCTGACATGTTCACCCTAGTATAAGACGCGGCAATCTTGATGGAAGAGACGACTCCTTCTTTGCTCCTGCCGGGAAGATTATCTGCGGCGTAGATTACAAAGAAGAGAGCGACGGAAAGAGAGAGAAAGAGAGAGGATGTCCTTTCAGAAGGGATCAGACAAGCACGCACAACTGCGTTAATTCAAAGTATGTAGCCGCTGACTCTTGCCTTCTCAATGTTTCTCACAACGACGGACCTAAATAAACGCAAAGTGAGGAATGGGTTTGTTGTAGAATCGTTCAAATATAAATGCGAAAGTGAAGTGGTTGAGCCGAAAGAAAAGAAGAGGAGAAAGTTGTAATTGTGAGAGCGGAGTGAAAAAAACGAGAGAAGGAGAAAGGATTTTCATACGCCGCTGTTGCACAGCAGCCGAACTTTGGCAATCGAAAAAAAAAAAAGAGAAGACTAACACAATTCGATTCTTTCCTGTTACATACGCGCATGTTGGGTCAGAAAGAAGCCCCAAAAGAGAGACACTCATGTGAGCAGAGTGCCGACGTCTACTTTTCGCGCCGCTGCCCTCTGCCTTTCATTGCGTGAGACACAAAAACAAACGTGTTGTGAGAGACGACTCACACTCGCAAAACATCCATCACTCTCTCAATCTCCGTTGTGTCTTCTTCTACAGACATGGGAAAAGAGACGTTCCTCCGCTCTGACACGGAAAAACAAAAAGGAAGAAGCTTATGTTTCACCTTTTTTGTCGCCGTGGGTGTTGTTATCTCGCAGATGAAAATGTTTGGCTGCAGGCCGCCCTCTGTGCGTGCCCGCAACAACATGCTTGGGACTAATCATTGCTTTGCTTCCTATTGTGGTTCATGTCAAACAAGCTTTGAGAACAAGATAAATAGATAAAACGCAACCTTCCTCCCATTGTTTTTTTCTTCTCCCTCTCTTCTTTTTTCCTCATTTTATGTGTTTCACGACTTGATGACCTCTCTGTTTCCTACGAAACACAGCGCGAAGTGCGAGCGTGACACCAAAATTCGACGAAAAAAAAAAAGAGAGGACATACATGTTTATAAACAAGGGAATTTTAAAAGGAAAAGAAAATACAGCTCTACACTTATTTCGTAAAGATAAGCGAAAGGGAAATGCCATGAAAATAGATGGAAAGGGTTTGCGTGCTGACTAAGACACACCTGAGAAAAAATGGGAATTCAGAGACGTCCGGCCATACTCACGCGTGCTCTTTATGAAGTAATCGTGTTGCCGGAGCGGCGCCTTCACTTGTCGCTCTCTAAATCGCCTCTCGTTGCCGCCCAGCACGGACACGCCGCGCACACGCGCAGAGGTAGAGTCCATATATACGACTGGTGTAATTGCGTGTATAGACGTGCCTCGCAGACACATGCCCTTGCGTCTTTGAGGCTCGTCCTTCTCATATTATCCTCTCTCTCTTTTTTTTTTTTTTCTTTCTCTTTGCTAAGTGTATAATTGTGAAAACAGATGGCGTTGAGCGGAGGGAAGTGTCCTCCACGCGATACGCCAAAGGCGTGTAGACGGAAACAGAGAAAGCCCCTGACGCGCGTGTTTATGTGTAAATGCAATAGAACGTGTGGATGCGTTCACATGTTTGTGTGAGCAGCCGATCCACTCATCAGCCAAAGATGGCAACCTCTAATTTCGCCGGTGCCGTTTTCCTAAGTAATGAAAGCACTTTGATCAGTAGCAATATTAATAACGAATCTCCTGGCCCTTTTTTTTATTGTTATTTCCTCCTCTCTTTTTTTTTTTTTTTAAGACCTTCGGATTTCTAGTAATTTATTTCCCTTTTTGCTTGCTTTTTTGTTAAGCAAGATCGAAAATAGAAACAAAGATTCCTTTTCTTGTTTTTGTAGCGGTTTCCGAAAATAGTTAATTAAGATTTTTTTTCTTTTTTTGGTGTCTGTCTGTCTGTGTGTGTTTGGTAATGGAAGAGGAAAGAGCAGACGGTGAACACAACACAGCGAACGCGGCGGAGTGCAGCATGGCGGCACCTCTATCGTGGTGCTGTTGTCCTTTCCCCTCTTTCTCTCCTGAAGATCCTCCCTTTCCGTGCTCAACGATACTGTCACGTGTCGTTTACTCCGCGAGATGCATCGGCAAAGAAAGAGAGAAGGAGAGCGGAGAGGTGATGCCGCCATGTACAGGGTCGGGCTTGCTGTGCTGCTCCTGGTTGGGTGAGCACGCTTAGCAGTGTTACTCCACCTTCTCTGTCTTCTCCACCGGCGTCATGCCTTCGCGGTAGCGCCACGTCAGCAGGCAGTCGTGCGGGTAGAGAGTTGGAAGGTAAACGACCTTGTCCGAGTCCGGAGTGCGGGTGCGCTCCCACTCCACGTGGTGCGAGACGAGCGCCAAGAAGACGGTGAGGTGGTTGATGGCGTAGTTGTACCCGACGCAGCGGTGCGGGCCCACGCCAAAGGGAATGAACTGCTTCGCGAACTTGCGGTCCTCCTGACGCTCGGGACCCATGCGGTCGGGGTCGTACTGCTCGGGGTTGGTGAAGCCCTCGTGGCAGCACGCCACGAGCGACGGGATGATCATGCTGCCCTTCGGCACCACCGTCTTCTCGTCCAGCTGGAAGTCGCTGTGGGCTTTCATGGGCACCATCGGCGCCGGCGGAAAGATGCGCAGCTGCTCCATCACACACTGGCGGGTGAAGGCCATCTCCTGCACGAGGTCGTATGTGAGCGGCTCATTGTTGGGGCGCAGACGGGCCTGCTCCTTGCGCACACGCTCGAGGATTTCGGGGCGGTCCGCCATCGTCGTCGCGATCATGGTCAGGCTGGCCGTGGACGCGTCCTGCGAAGCAAAGAGGAAGTCAAGCATCGTGTCTGCCATCGCGTGGTCCGCTGAGTAGGCAGGGGCCTCGCCGCCCTCCTCCTCCGCCTCGCGCACCTTCTCCATCACCGTCACCGTCCAGAAGTCCAGCAGGCAGTGCGGCTCAGCATCGGGCTTAGACATGCGCGCCTTGCTGCGACGCACGGCAGCCTGCAGCTCCACCATGGCCAGCTTGCGGGCCTGCACGGACTTGTAGAGGGCCGTGCCGGGGAAGTAAAGCGGGGCGGAGAGGAAGCCGTGGGTGATGATGTTGTAGTTGTGCGTGAACTCCTCGCGGTTGTGCAGGTGTTCGCCCAGGAAGACCGTCTGCGAGGTCTCGCAGTTCATCTCGCGGATCTTCATGCGCATCTCATGCGGCTCGCCCTTCCACGGGTAGTCCTTCACCCAGAGGGCGAGGTGCTCGTGGATGATACGCTCCTGGATGGGCAGGTAGAGGGAGAGAGCCTTGGTGGTGAAGAGGTTCATGAAGGTGGAGCGCAGCGCCTTGTGTCCCGGGCCGCTCTGAAAAGCGATGTTGTTGTCCCCCAGAATCACCTTCCCGTTGGGGTGCAGTTGCAGCGTCAGGGTGTCCTCGCTGTTCGTGGCAAAGATCTTGTGGCAGAGATCCGCGCGGGTCACAAACACGACGAACTGGTTCAGGATGGCCAGCCAGCTGTAGCCGTGCGGGTTGTACTGGCGCTGACGCTCCCAGAAGCCGTAAGGGTCCTTGATCATGGTCACCACACCGCCCAAAACGGGCAGGGCGGTCAGTGGGCCAGCCATCTTGAACTTGTGCATGCGGGCAAACATGATGGTCGTCATCAGCCACGCCGTGGCGTAGGCCAGCACAAGGAAGATGGCAACTTCGGCCACGTAGGGGAGCTGCACTCCCAACAAGCGGCTGAAGGCGGCCATGTTGGACACAGAAAAAGAAGGAAAAAGAAAGGAGGGCTATAAAGAAGAGAAAAGGCAAGATTACTTCTTTCCTGCTATTTTGCTTGTGCCTTTTATTTGTGTGTGTGCTAAACGAAAAAAAAAAAAAGGAAGCCCGCTAGCGCGCTTACCTGAAGCAGAGAAAGAAAGGAAGGGCTGAAGAGCGCTTGTACAAGAGAGCAACACAACTTTAACTCTTCCTTTTGACAAGACAAAAAGGGGGATTTGAATTTATGACTTGATGGATGATTTGAGCAATCTGCAACAGGAATGATGTGCGGAAACGAAGAGAAGGAGTGCGTGTGTGTGTATATGATGGAAAAACGAGTAAACGGAGTTCGGTTAGATTCGTGTACATTCGAGTTTTAGAAGAAAAAAATCACAGGATTAAGATAAAGAGAGGGTGGAGGTCCAGTCAAGTGCTTTGTGGGCACCCAGAGTAAGCATACAATACACACTCACACGCACGCTGCAAGCGAAACGTCGAGAGCAGGCAGTGCGATCCAATAAAACAAAGCACGCTAATTTTACAGGACCAAAATGAGCTTTGGCGCTGACACACGCACAAACAAAACAAAAACTGACCAGAGAAGAAAATTGAACGGCCGCAAACCCTACTTATGCAATTTTTGTTTGTCTTTTGCTTCTTTGGTGGTATAACGTGTGTGATGCATGTGAACATTGGAAAGAAAGAAAAAGTGCGTCAGCACCATCGAAGGTGCACGCAAAGAGAAAATACTAAAAAAAGTCGATCTAGCAGAATAAAAAAAAAGGACGAGCTTTAATGCGACAAAGCACTTTTTTTTTCACTTTATATCAAGAGGGGGCCATCAAAGAGGGATGAGAGGAGACCAGCCCAGCGACCACAACGTCACGCCTGCTACCCAGTTTCACGAGGAAGGGAGACGTGAGAGATAGGACGGAAAAGCTCCAAAGAGGACGAAGCACCGCTCGTTGCGCCACCCCGGTGTTCTGAGCACAGCACTGCACGCTGTCACGGTGCCACTACCCTCGTCTCCGCCCCGCTTTCGCGTTCGTCGCTGTCGCTGTCGATGCTTGTCTGCTGCGGCGGCGACGCCTTGACTTCACGCATGACCTGCGCGCAGCGCTTGAGGGCCTCGTGTGCCCACGTCTGGGCCTCCGCCTGGCTGCCAGCCTTGGCTTCCTTTTTGAGAAAAACGACGATGGCACGTGCTTCTGCCAGCATGCCGAGCTCCCGGAGGCTCACATACACATGCGGCCAACACACCCAGGCCACACGTGTCAGCTGGTCACCTTCGTACATGCGAGAGCGGTACTCGACCCAGTTGAGCCCATCCTTTTGAAGAGCGTACCGTCGAATGGGTGCGCTTGCAGTAACAGCTGTCTCCCGCAGCCGCAGCCCAAAGAGCTCGCAGAAGCACACAAAAGCACGGGCAACGTTCGCCTGCACGGCCTCGCTCGCCTTACACCGCTCCAACTGCTCGCGTTGAGATTTGCTGGCTTCGGCGTAGGCCACAGGGAAGAGGTAGCGCAGCATCAGCGGCACCTGTGCGGGTGCGTCGCTGGTGGCTAAAGTCTCGTCTGTCGCGGCATCCACAGCTGCCTTCAGCTTGGGCCACCAGGTGTTGCACTCAGCTCCGAATAGAAGGGCAATTGTGACGGGCTGCGTTCCTGCGCTCAACCCCATTTGACGCGACGCCGCCTCCGGTAACGGTGAGGTTCCGTTCTGGAAGTCCATCCAATCGCACTCGTGCGCCTCTCTGGCGCGCAGGCGCTTACCCTTCTTGGTCAGGTACTCCACCGTGCGCTGTCGATGGCGCTGCTGCTTCTCACGTGCCACACGCGCCTTCCCCAGACGCGATGTCGGTCCCAACAAGTGCTCCTCCAGCCTCAGGTGCAGCAGCTCGCGAGCGGCACGGCGGTTGAGCCACAGGGAGGGGAAGCGACTGAACTTGACGATGATGCCTGACGGCACGTGCCGCACGATGGCCGTCTGCATGCGCCGATTTGTTGCCTGCCCACCTGGTCCACGGCCCAGCGTGCTCTCCTCCTTTAAATCCGCCTCTTTGAAAAAGTAGTTCTTCTCGAAGATGACGCTGTAGTGCTTGGGCAGCGCACTGGAGCTGTGGTCACTCCTCCGTTTCCGTTTCTTCTCGTGCAGCAGCCGCACCACGTCAAGCTTGTCGCGTGGGAGGAGGCTGTCGAAAAACGCCTTGGCTTCGTCCTTAGGCTTCGCCTTCATCAACTCCACCAAATTCTTTGCTTGCCCTACTCGCCCGGACGTGTTAGACGCCGCGTAGCGCCGCCTACTGGGTCGCTTCGTCACCGCGCTGTGCGTTTGCGAAAGGCGCGATGAGGTCCACTGCGGGCACCACGCGACTGGACGGTGCGTCAGTGCGATGGCAGCGCGGAGAAGTCTGGC
This sequence comes from Crithidia brevicula, assembly GCA_030849845.1. Taxonomy (NCBI): domain Eukaryota; phylum Euglenozoa; class Kinetoplastea; order Trypanosomatida; family Trypanosomatidae; genus Crithidia; species Crithidia brevicula. Next base: position 2,920 of record JASAOD010001826.1, on the reverse strand, counting down.
GTGCATACCTCCAGTGTTGTATGAACAACGGGGCAGCCGCAGCTCAGCGAGGAGGGAAGGCCCGGTTGCGAGCACGCTCCAGCGCAGCCAGAACCACACTATACAGTAAACACAACCACACACACACACACACACACACACACACAACCACCTATTACAAACCCACAAAAGAAAGAGACACGGAAATTGGGATGTGTCAGCGAGAACTATAGAGGCACAACAACATGTTTCCTCCTTTTTTGCAAAGAGAAGAAAAAGGTGCCACTGAACGCCAACAGGTACGTTCAGTTGCAAATGGGAGAACACCTGCGGAACGAATGCCCTCAGTCAGCCAAATCCAAATGAGGTTCTATTGAATAAATGGGTTGATAAGCAAATGCCAACCAGAAGAGAGAGGAACAAGAATGAAGAGGAGCAGGTAAAAGAGAAGAGGGGCATTTTCGCGCTTGCTGCTCTCCGCAGAAGGGAATGGTGTCGTGTATTTAAAAAAAAAGAGCCGATGCGCTTGTGTTTTGACCTGTGTTTCACAGTGCACCTTTTTGTGAAGAGGGAAGCATCCCTTTAAGCGGCGCACGACAGCTTCGAAGAGACAAATCAAAAGCCATTTTACACTGATGAAATTGGCAGCGGCAGTAACACTGATGTTGCGCCGCAATTCAATCTACAAGCACAGACTGTTTTCCCTCAGCTCCTCAGCCTGAGTCGTCCTCTGATTTCGCGTACCCAACCTGTATGTACTTGATATCATTGCCATCGTGTTTTTTTTTTTTTTTGACGTGGGGCTTTCCAAAGCCAGCTTGACTGGCAAGTCCAGTCTTAGCCGAGAGAAAGGATAAAGACACATGCACAGCGACTGTGAAGACAACGTAGATAACTCTCTGCACCGCTATTAAACAACAAACAACAGAGAAGAAGCAGCCCCGCACAGACACTGCACAAACGCTACTGCAAACCATACGGCATGTTCTGCCGCGGGCCGTCCTCGGAGTGGCGCGGCTTCTCCAGCTCCAGGTCTGGGAGGGCGAAGTCCTGCATTTCGTATTGGCGGTCAAAGGGCCCGGTGCGCATCAGCACCTTGCGCTTGCTCCACTTGTCGACGAAGATGCTCTTCTGTGGGTAGGGGCCCTTCCATGGGTCCAGGCGGTCCTTCATCACAAAGTCCTGATACTCCTCGCCGAAGAGCTCGTTCGTGCCGCCACGGTAGTTGTACACGTGCTGGTAGTACTGCTTGCGCCACTCCCACCCCGCCTGCTCCGAGGCCAGGCCGTTGTGCGAGACCAGAATTACATCGTTTTCTTTCGCCGGCTTGGCAAACCCGTACATTTCCGCAAACTCCTCGCCGGAGAGCTGCAACGCGTACTCCACCTCATCCCTCGGCAGCCACTGGCTGTGTGGCACCCATCGGTGCATCTTCGCTGGCGACATGCGGCAGTCGATGATGATGGTCCGCGGCTCAGGGTATCGCGTGAGGTGTTCCACGTCCTTCCGATACGCCTGGTGGCACAGAAGGTGGTGGTAGGCAGCGTACTGGCCCTGTTCATAGAGAAACTTGTGGCGATCAAAGTACCACGGCTGATACTCCTTCGGGTGCCAGTTGAACCACTCCCGTGGATTGATCTCGCCGTCCACCATCATGTGGTGACGAGTACGCCGGTCCGACTGCAGGAGAAGTCTTGCACGGCGCATGTTCTAAATACACCGTTTGCGCGGTGCCCTACAAATAAAATAACTAGATACCTCCGATATGCGTCTGTGCGAATGTGTATGTCTATGAGAATCCGTTTATATTCAGTACAGCCCTCCCTCAAAGTGGAGCTCCAAAGCACTTTCCAAAAGTTCAAATCAGAAAAAGTAAGCAGCACAGGATAGAATGAGCTAGAGAATTGGTGAGAGAGAACCCAAATACCGCTAAACAGCAGCCCGAACCCTCGCCTGCGCAAAAAAAAAAGGTAAAACAAACATCTGCCTGCCTCGCGGAAAAGACTCTAAAAGACCGCAGTCAGAAAACAAACAACTACCACGTCACACACCTAGCAAAGCAATACCCCCCTTCTCATGTCGCGTGCACCACCATCGCCTTCGGATTCGAAGCGGCGGTGAGCCTGAGGGAAGGGGGCACTACAAATGTTGACCTCGTTGCCAGCATAGACTTCGTTTCTTACGCGCGCAGAACGGCAGAAATCCCTTAAATATCAAGCAGCCAGCCAGCAATGCTGCCTAAGCAATATCTTCTTTTCCTCTTGGTTTTTTTTTTTTTTCGGGCATATATATAAATAGAGTTTGAACACGACAAGTGAGAAGCAAATCGTCAAGACAAGAAAAAAAGAGCCGAGGAAAGAGGTAAGGCTCGCAAGGCTTTGAGACTGAGCCCTCATTAGGACTTCGCCGCGTGAGCAGATCAGCTCCTTCTCGTTGCCATAAGTGATTTGCGTATTTGTGCTACGAGAGGCAAGTGCTTACCCCGGCAATCTTTTTTCTTTCGTTTTGTTTTGATATCGGAAGTGTGACGAAAGCGAACTCAACAAACAATTTTTATTATTTTAAGGAAAAAAGGTATAAAGGCGCTTCACAGGTTCGTTACCTAACATGTTCGGCAATAAAAGAGACGGAGAAATAAAACTGCGCAGCTGCTCGCACGAATGCTGCCACAGCGACAGGCAGTGCTCGCTTACCAGCTTGCGGCGCCAACCCAAGCGTACACAGTATGCGACACAGAAAAGAGGAATACCGCAAATTAGCTGCACAAGAATAAGACACATTTTTTTCTTTTAAACAAGAATGCATCAAGAACCCGATCTCAGTAAGTTCAGTGGATACAGGTGCGCGCTGCTCGTCTACTCCACAAGCGTCTTCGGCGTCTCCCAGGTGAAGCCGCCCTTGCCGGACTCGTCCTTGCGGCCGAAGTGGCCGAAGCGGGAGG